>JANHAA010000075.1:90032-118949 GCA_026225975.1 Clarireedia hainanense
TTATTTTATTTTATTTTATTTTATTTTATTTTATTTTATTTTATTTTATTTTATTATTCTTTTTATATAGAGTTGATTCTACTTTATTTTGGATTTTTAGTTGGTTTTCTTTTCTTTTCTTTTCTTTTCTTTTCTTTTCTAACTTTGGATAGGGGGGAGGGGAGGGGAAAGCAGGTAGGTAGGTAATCGTAATTGTAATTGTAGATTTATTTCTTGATTTCTTGATTTATTTCTTGATTTGATTTTATCTGACACTCTCTTCCTCGCTATGCCCTGTTTGGGTATGTAAGTATAGTGGAGTGTCTGTTTCTCGTCTTTGGCTTTTGTTTGATTTGGGAAGAAGGGAAGAGAAGGGGAGAGGGGAGATATGCTGGTGCTGGTGGTGATTTTGGAGTTGGAGCTGGAGCTGGAGTTGTGGTAGAGAGGAGGGAAAGGAGGATGGATGGATGCTTTTGATGTAGTGTCGTGTGGTGGGTTGTGATCTGATGTGAGGCCGCTCTTTTCTTCTTTATGGTGCGAGATGGATGTTCAATGAAATGAAATGAACATTGTTGCGGTCTTTTGGTCGGACGAGGGAGAGGAATATGCGGCGCGCTTGTGATGGGATAAAATAGTTTGGTGCGGTGTATAAGCTGGTGTTTGGTGGCACTCCTCGTCCTCTTCCTCCTTCAACTTTAGAATCCTCTTCCTCCTTTAACTTTAGATGCCTCGTTCTCTCTTCCCCCTCCCCCTCAAATCCCTCCCTTTCCCTCCCCTTCCTTTCCCCCCAACCTCTCCCTGCCCACGGCTACCCTCATCCCTCCAACCTCCCCTCCTCAGCCCCCCTCCTCTCAATCCAAAACCCACTATCCGGCCTCCTCGCCTCCCTCACCTCCTTCTTCGTCAACGCCCTATCGACCTCCTCTACAGAAACCAACTCCTTGACTTTCATGATCTGTCCCGCGACTGTCGAGGAGACGGGGTAGAATACGGTGCTTGTGCGTTTGCGCAGACCGAGCGCTTTGAGGACGCCCTGAACCCGTGCGGGAAGCCCAATGGCGGAGCGTTGCAGGGTTATGCGGAAGTAGGTGGTGGGGGATGACATTATGTTTCTGGGGAGGCGGTTAGAGGGAAGTGGAAGAGGGAGGAGGGGAGGGGAGAAACAAAGGGAGAGATGGAGGGGAGGAATAGGGTGGGAAATAGAGAGGTGATTTAGAGAGCGGGATTAATATGCTATAACGGTCCTTTGTAATCAATGCAGGAAAGAAAATCATGCATACCTTGAATAATAAATCTGCCCGTCAAGAACTTAAATATCCCTATGTCAACAAGTCCTGTCGCATTCGCTCAAATGTGCTGTAATCGATCGTCGGAGAAATAAATCTAGACTGGGATAATTCGGCACGGAGATTATTTCACCCGAGAACCACACTAGTCCTCGTTTTGGGACAATGCGCAACGTCTTGGTTTGAGCTTTAGTTAATGGAAGTGAGATTGGGATTGTGATGTTGTGATTATCTGATTTTTAAACTCTGGATCTGCGATTGAATTTGATTTTGCTGCACGGGGTTCAAGCCTACAACTCAATAGGGGAGGGAAATAGGTCTACATGAGCTACAAGAAATCCACCTACCTCCAAAATGACCATGGATACCTCCACGATCAAGCTCGCTGAGCTCCTCCGCCACCCCGATGATCTCGACAAGATCCCCGCCATGAAACTCGAATACACACGCAAGAAAGCAGCCGTCGACTCGCAGCTACGCAGCGGCCTTAAAGAACAACTCGAAGTCACCCAAGCCGGTATGCACGGTATAACCGACGGCCAGCGCACCGTACAACTGATCAAGGAAGAGATGATGAAGATCGACAAACTATGCGCCGAGGCGCAAAACATGATTCGCGATTTCCCCAACATCAATCTCGTCTCGCGGACGCATCGAAACTTCACAGCCGTGGAAATGATGAGGCGGAACTTGGAGGAGTTTAATGTGCGGTTGACGAGGGTGGAGGGGCTGCTGAGAGAGGACGATCAAGACCCGGAGGCGATGAGCAATTTGCTCGCGGTGCATTATGAGTTGACGCAGTTGAGGAATATTAGGGATGATGCGATGGAGCAGATACTGAGGGCTGATGATCCGGGGTTACAAGGGAC
Source organism: Clarireedia hainanense (assembly GCA_026225975.1). NCBI lineage: Eukaryota > Fungi > Ascomycota > Leotiomycetes > Helotiales > Rutstroemiaceae > Clarireedia > Clarireedia hainanense. The sequence continues at coordinate 92,167 of JANHAA010000075.1, forward strand.
GCTGGAGGATTATTTCGCGAGGCTGGATGATACGATTGATTGGTTTGATGAGCATGTTGGGAACGTGGCCTTGAATCTGATTAATGTTCTGTTGAGTGGGAATAATTCGCTGGTGGTGCGGTTGGCGGTTATTATTGAGGCGGAGGAGAAGAGTGATAAGAGGGTTAGGGCGCTGCAGGAGGCGTTAAAGGATCATAAGGAGATGGCGGCGAGATTTCAAAGTATTACTGATGGGGCGAAGAGCACGAGAGGGTATAAGGAGAAGTTTTTGGAGGCGATTAAGGTTAATGCTGAGGGGCAGATTGCAGAGACAAAACAGGCGTTTTTGGAGGATCCGTCGAAATTGGAGAAGAACCTGAGGTGGTTCTTTAACGATCTAAATGCGGTGAAACAGGGAATGACGCCGTTGATGCCCAAGAAGTGGAAGATCTTTAAAACGTACGGGAAGATTTATCATCAGTTGATGCATGATTTCTTGATTGGCATGATCGATGATCCGGATACGAGTTCAGCGAATATGTTAGCGATCTTGAATTGGCCAGAGAAGTATTATACGAAGATGAATAAATTAGGCTTCAAAACGGAGGAGCTTGAACCGCAGGTTTTGGATGGAAGGGAAGCGGAGTTGGTACGGGATTTCAGACAGCTTATTATCAAGTTCTTGGATCAATGGATCGATCGAATCTTCAAGACGGAAAAGAAAGATTTCGACGAAAGGAACGTCGATGGCTCGAACCTAGATCAAGATGAATATGGGTATTTCCGCACGAAAAATCTCGTCGATATGTGGCGTATGTTGCGCGAACAAGTCGACGCAGCAGGCAATTCTCAAAGAATGGACGTCACGGAAGGAGTTGTTGATGCAATGATCCTCCGACTCAAAACCCGTCAACAAACATGGCAAAGTATGCTCGATGACGAAGCGGCCAAATACCTCAATGCTACCATTGAAATTGAAGGTTTCCAAGCCCTCCAGGACTGGCTCGTTGCTACAGCCAACGACCAAATCGCCTGCATCGACGACAACGAAGAAGAAGGCCGCTACGGGTATCTAACATCCTTCCGACAAAAATTCGAACCTCTCGTCTCCTCCGCGTATCTCGAGCGCGTAGACATCGAAATTTCATCGCTCAATGATGGCTACGTAGATCTCTCCACACACTGCATCTCCAAATTCGCAAACCTCATCTTCGCCGTCGATTTCCGCACCGTGATGCCGGACTTCTTCACGCCCAAATGGTACAGCAGCACCGCGATGAAACAGATGATTGTCACGTTCGAGGAATATATTAATGATTACAAAAACGTACTCCACCACTCCCTCCTCGACATCTTCATCGAAGAACTCGCCATCGAACTCCTCATCCGATATCTCAGCTCTGTGCGCAACAAAGGCGCAAAATTCAAGCGCACAGATCCCTTCAAGGATAAAATGTTCAACGACGTCAGCACGGCGTTTGAATTTTTCAATACAACCCCGTATTTGAGCGAAGATGTCCGAGCGGGCATTATCGAGAAGTGGAGAGTGACGCAGCCATTTTTGGAGCTGGTAGAATGCGAGAAGGCGAGGGTGCCGGATGTTTGGGAGGGCTTCAAGAGGGAGTATTGGGATTTGGGGATGGGTTGGACGGAGGCGGTGCTGAGGGCGAGAGATGATTGGGATAGGAGTTTGGGGAATGCAGTTAAGGCGAGGGCGGGACAGGTGGATGTGGGGAGGGGTGTGGAGACGATTATGGGGAAGGTTAAGTAGGTGGTTATGGGGGTTAGTTGGGGATTGTCTATGTTGGGGGCAGTACTGGAACACGGAGGCGAGGAGAAGAGAAGAGAGACCTGTGTATTCTTGGAAGTTTCTGCGTTTGAGCGTGGAGTTGGTGTTGGTGCTGGTTGTATGATATTCCTTGGTGGTTACTATATCATATCCACTCATACCGTGAGCTACAAAATAGCGCATCGTATCGTATCGTGCGCATTACAAGTGGGATGGCATGCACATGGCGTTTGGCGGTTGATACTATTGGTTGTATGACTGGACAGACAGATAGATGGATGGATAAATACGTATCTTTAACTCTCTCGATATCTATGCATCTCTCCCTCATATACGTGACTCAGTGGAGAGTGGAGAGCGAGATGTGAACTATGAGGTATGAGGGGGTTGAATGCGAGGACTTGATTTGATGGCTAGGTTTACTAGGGGGCATATGGGATGTGAGATGTAGGATTGATGTAGAAGGAAGATGAGAGGAACCGGAGGTGAGGGCGAGTGGGGCTTGGCGGGATGGGGGGTATCGAATGGATGGACGGAGTGAGGAGAGTTATAGGATGTAGGAAGGAAAGAGAATAGCAGAAATGGGGGGAGTGGGTTAGTATATGAAGTAGGAGAAAAGAAAAAGATGGAATAAAAGAGGTGAGAAATTAGGTGATGATATAGAGTAAGATAGAAAGCAAATGTAAGTTGAGGAAAGATTGCTTGGGCAGTTATTATAATTAGAAAATATAAATAAAAACAAAAACATCAAATTTACTAAATTTAAACTATTAATTTATTTATTAAACTAGTTTATAAAATAAAATAAAAATATTATTTAGTATTTAAAATATTTTATAAGTTTTAATTTATTTCTTTAAATTATAATATTATAATACAAGTGGGCTCTTGTGAATACCCAGCATACACGTGCTTTAGACACGTGACCTACACGACAGTGTGCCCCTAAGTGTGCGAAAGCGAACGAGACTTGTTTAGGCGTACGCTGGCGTGAGAACTCGTCTAAGGGGGCTACCCACGATTACCTCTAGGTTCGATATAAAGTAGGATATTGTAAAAGAAGTATTATAATTGGGAAAGCAGAGAGAGGACTTCAGGGCTGAGTACTATTCAAAATTCCTCCTAACTTGTCCTAGAATCAAATAAGACCCCTCATCATATCTTTGGTTCACACCGTGAGCTCGAGTATGCTCGAAATTTGCTGTGGAATACTCTGTAATCTAGATACAAGATGTGAAGCAGTAATGCGCTTGCGCTCGTCGACTAATAGCATCTGACGAAGTAAGGGGTAGCCTTCGATAGGAACATTCCTAACTTTATTAAGCCATTCAATCATTTTATTTCTGGTTTCCTTGGACTTTTGTACTTCGACGATGTTCCAATATACCGAAGGCAATGGAATAATCTTGAAGACGAAAAGTAAAGTAACGCCGAGTGCCCATATATCACCTGCCTTCCCTCGCTTTCGATCGATTAGATATTCCGGTGGAAGATAAGCAGGAGTACCTCCAAGCCCAAACATACGAGTAATATAGGTATGAGTAGCTGGTACTCTTCGGGACATTTCAAAGTCGCAAAGAACTGCTTGCTTCGTTCTGTGATCGAAAAGGATATTTTCAGGTCTGATATCAAAATGGATAACACCATTTTTATGGATATACTCTAAACCGCTGCTGATATCTAGCATTACTTTATACTGAATATCATCAGGAAATGTCGACATCTTCTTCTCATCGACAAATTCTCCAAGATTAAGTCCAGCATATTCAAAAGTGAGACGAAGCTTTCTGGCATCGAAAGTTCGAATTTTCGCAATCGATGGCTAAATAGTTCTAAATTAGCAACTTCTTTTAGCAATAACCTATTTGGGGTCTTACATGCTTAAGGTACTGTATATTAATCATTTCGTTAGCCCATCGATCGGCTGTTTCTTGGATACTTTTGCCTTTATATTCTTTGACAAGAATAAGTTTTCCGGTACGCTCATTTTCGGCACGCTCCCATTCGAAATGCTCCGTAAAGTAAATATGTGTACGCGATGACCTGATAAGATATATGCCTGGATCTGGGATGTCTTTCGGCTGAGCTGAGGATAGCAAAAACTCCGTTCTGGAAGATAGTTTTTGTTTCGTTCCTTTAGTCACCTTCTGCTCTGGGGGAGGAGAAGGTAGCGCGAACTTTTCTCTTTCGGTTTTGATTGAGGTTGTGAATACGTCTGCGTCTGCGTCTGCGTCTGCGTCTGCGTCTGAGTCTGCGTCTGCGTCTGAGTCTGAGTTTGAATCTGAGTCTGAGTCTGAGTCTGCGGTTGCGATTGCGGCTGTTATTCCGGCCGCTATTGCTGTTGCTGCTGCTGCTGCTGCTGCAAAGTCTTTCCCTGCAGCCTGACTCATTCGATGCGTAGATACTGCTTGATTCATTGATGATATAGCGATTTCCGGCGTCTCGTAATAATTTTTCCCGGTAGGATCTGACAGCACCCGGATCTTAAATCCCAGTCCTTCCCCAAGTATAAGCTTCCAGCTACCACAATCAATTGTTGCTGTCCCCTTAGGAGGGATATTGTGAATACTATCGGGCTGAGATAATCGCTGATATTGGAATATCGAAGCAGAGCCATTAAATAGCTCCAGAGCATCACGATCGGGATAGGGATATAGAATACAGTGATGTTGGTTGATATAGCATGTTTCGGAATCACTATAAGTGCTTTCTTCATCTGGATCTAGGAAGATTATGTCTTTATCCAAGGCAGCTCCAAGCCTAAACTTTTCCTTCTCTTGTGTCTGATTCAGCATAAGAGCAAACTGATTTCGATAACTATTTGGTTTCATCGATAAGTGTTCGTCTTCCTTTCCGGCTGAATTATCCAATAGGGAGGGATCGAAGCTTGTGATAGGGGTAATATGAGAACCATTTTCCTGTAAGTGTATACAGTATTCGGCAAGATCTGTATCTGCAAAGAGGAGTGCACGAGTAACACAGAGATCAAATCGACGTAAGTCGATGTTATCGATCGTTTTCGTATCCTCTAAGACATTGGTGGTTCCTGCTCGAGAAGCCATCTTGTAAGGTATAGACGATAGACTTTGGCTTGAAGATTTATATAGTGCAAGTAAGACTTACGAGACCGTTTCTTTCTCTAAGCTTGTACTGACACATCACCCCTCATCGCCAGCTCGGCTCATGGTCCATGCGCGAAACGGTTTTCTCCACTATCCCCTCCTAGGCTCCCACGTGCCACGGCTCGCACTCAGTTGCTTATCCAACCGAAGCATATCCAACCCACTTGTTCTCTTCGACATCAATCTCTTCAGTCAATCTCTTCAATCAACAATTCACAGCGCATCATGAATATCGACATCTCATCCGGTATCCCGACTGAACTACCGCTATCACCTACCTTGACTGATCCTTCAGGAGTCCAACTATTTCCATTACCTCGCGGTTTTTCTATGGAGAAAGTAGAGAAATTAATGACACAATACAATCGGCAAAGTATCCCCATCATGGACGACTGGGACTTCTGCCAAATAATTCGCGAAGTTGCGTCTCAATACAGCCAGCCCGATGAACTCGAAACAGTACTCCAAAGTCGCCTTAGTGAAAAGAGTACTACTCTGGAATACAAGTATGATAAAGTTAGATATGATCTCAGCTTGAAATGCGATAAGTTGTTTGACGAGGAGGATCTGGAGAACTACTACCGTGCCGGTGTCTGTAACCATTCTATTCATGGCTTCCAAGATTTTATGGTTTATTGTCTGCCTATCTTTACTGGAGCTCTTCGCAATCAGAAATTGAACAACATCGGCAAGATCCCCAAGACGTCCAAGACACAGCGCCCAAGAAAGATTCAGCAGAAACGGACCTCATCAAACACACCCAAAAGGACCACTAAATGTCGCTCTCCTATTCCTGCTACAACGTCTCCTCGTCGAAGCGCACGCATTGCAAAACGAAGTACCACATCTGGTAGATAAGGGCGGGCTATTGTCACAACAACCGCCGTATTCCCTCAGATCAACACTGCTAGCTTTATACATAAATAGCTTAATGTTTCAGAAGGTATTTCTGGTGATAAATAGCCCAAGTTAACGAGACTAGCGCGGCTAACACCAGCACAGGGGATATAACAAGAGCGGAAGATAAGGACCAGGCCTCTGCTTTGATACCTTCAGCGTCAAGATTTGGATATGAGTACAGAAGACGCCAAGCGAGGCTATTTACAAAAGGGGACGATCGCAATAAGTAGATGGACGCAGGGCAAGGACGGACGAAGTGCGATGACTGATAAGTGGCAAGGGCCAACAAAGAGTATAGGCTGACAAAGGACAGAGACCTGTATGCACACAGGAGCAACGAAATTGGTGAGATATAGACAGGGGGAAGCTGACGGTGCAAATCACTGTAAATAGATGCGAATGCAAGTAGCGATTCAGATAAAAGCCTCAATTGGCATATATACGAAATGACTATTTAGCTCTTCATATATTTCCATTTTGATATAATGCTGCCTCCGCTACTTCCAACATGTCTCCCTAACGGATACGATGCGGCTTCCGGTCGCTAAGGGAGGGAAGGGGAGAGTGTTTGAGAGGCTTAAGTGTCTAACTGATAGCTTTGACGCTCAAGACCCTCGAGGCTGAATCCCGAGTCCATTAACTGAAGAGTCGCGATTTTCGACACGTATCAATACTTTACCTATCGTCGGAAGATGTGAAGTACAAAACCTTATACGCTGCCACCTTCTGAAGCCCCTATGTTCTTTCACATCCAAGAGATGAAACTCACAGTCGCACGTAGGAGAATAGCTACCTTAGCAGAGATCGACCTCAAGGAGAGCACTGACCAAATGCCCCTTAAGGCCTATTTCTCTCTACAACTTCCTTTCACCTAGTTATTAATAGCATCTAAGAGCACGATTAGGTTACGAAATAGGTACCTATAGGTAGGTAATTGCACTCTAGCTGTCCAACCCACCCATCTACCCAATCAGGGGCGGTACTTACCAGAAGAGGGCCTGTGACAGCCAATGGGTAGTCTTCAACCCACCTACCGGGTACCCCAGACCGGCGGGTACCCGACCTACCCGACCTACCCGGTGGGTAGGTTCGCACGATTCCTGTGAAAACTCCAAAAGTGACGCTACTTCTAGAGAAGTGACAATTACAAGTTATATTTCACAATTCCTCAAAAGGCTCCTTTATATGTTTTATATAGAGAAATCGGATATATTAGACCTAATTATATCAATACTCCCTTTCCTATATAGAGACAAGCCTACCTGAGAAGTATTGTATTCAGCAAATCTTCAGCTGTCCACTTCTACTATTTGCACTTAGAGATAGTCTGACCCGATACAAGATAACGGAATCCTTAACGGATATTCGTCTCTATTGATATCCTTAAGCCTTAGGATGCCCTCCCTATAATGCCAACGCGATGAGCAGAGAATTAGAGGAGAGAAAGTTTCTAGAAGCAGTAGTATCTATTTGTGATAATGGGATATCGGTAGAGAGTCTTCAGGGCAACAATAGTAAAACGTAGGGTTAAATTCATATACAAACTAACTGTTGTATATCTCAACTCGTCTAAATAACCCTTATATATTTATATCATAGTTGTATCCCTCGGGGTACTATAGCCCAGTTACCCTACGAAGTACTTCCCTGTAGTAGCTATCCTCGCTATCCTCAGGCTCCCTCATTCCTTACAGTAGCTGTTTTCGGCCTCCTTATTCCCCGCATCGACTGGCCCTAGGCCTCCTTATTCCCCGCATTAGTTGCCTTCAGGCCTTATTGTTCCCCTCTTGATAAAGCCACAGATGATATTTGCGATCTTGACAAATGAAAGAAGGATATTCGATAGAAGAATTTATAATATATTTTTATATTAAGAAAACCTATAAATTATTAATATATCATTTAATATAAGTTTTATTATTTAATTAAAGACCGGAAGTATTATAGATATCATTATATATTGCTATATTCAAATGAGGTTTTGTGTACAAATTCCAATTTTCTGTTTGATCTCCGCATATAGGAAGGAAAGAGAATGGTAGAAATTGGGGGAGTAGGTTAGAATATGAAGTAGAAGAAAAGAAAAAGATGGAATGGGAGAGGTGAGAAATTGGGTAATGATATAGAGTAAGACAGAAAGCAAATATCGAATATTCAAAAAATATAAAGTTTAATTTATAGAAAAGAATAAATAAATTATAATTTTTAAAATAGATAATATAATTTTTAATATAGAATATAATCTTATAAATTAAACTAAATAATATATTTGATACTAATAGTTAATTCAAGTTTTATTTAAAATATCATCTTTCTTTTTTTATTAATAAATTTATAGGATACTCTTCGAAATTCTACACTACCTTCTATACTAAATATATAAATCACCTTTCTTCAATATTCCTACTGTGCCTTCTACCCCAAACGCAACATGATTTACTTTTTCATTCTCTTCCTTCCCCACTAAAGGACCAAACTTCAGCCGTGTCCTTTTGATATCCTCTGCTAACGGCATAGCGCCCAACGAAGCTCCACTCATCAATCTATCCAAATCTTTATTGCGAGATGTAGAAATAATACTGGAAAACACATTCGAATGCGACACACCATTGATATATACAGAAGAGAGACCGATAAAAACCGAGATAGCGACTGCTAGAAAGCCGATACCATATGAAAGGAGGAGAAATAAGGGACGGTAAGAGTAGACGTTGACGGTATCTGACGTGAGGAGTGAGCGGAACGTGGTGTTACTATTTGTGAGCGCTGAAGAACTGAGATAGCTGATTGTGATATTGTTCGAGAAATCTTCGATGTATCTCGGGAGAGATCTGTTCCTACATTGCCATGGCTCAGAAATTACCTTAGTCCCCAGTAGGTCATGTGAAACCTTTTCGTTTTCGTCAACTATGTAACCTCTTTTAAAGGCTTCCATGAAAGGGGAAGTCTGGATATCGTCACAGGCAATTAAACCTTGTGAAAATGGATCTATATGTAAATCCAAGCTCCAATATCCCAAATATTCTGCGTAATAGACAACATTGCCGTTCAATGCCCATGCTAGGTCGTAGAATTGCTGATTATACATGGTAGTACTCTTGAGCTGTTCGCCATATGCCACTGTTTCGTATGGTATAAGCGAAAGGTATGTGACATTTTGCTGTATAATTTGTTGGCGACCGCGGACAGACGCAATTGTGATGTCAAACGATGCGTTAACAGCTGAGCAGATAATACTGGATGTGGAAGTCTGCAAGAAGATTGAGTGATAGTAGTCGGGGAGTATTGAGGCCTCTGAAGACATGTTCAATGACTTGAATTCATTTATCATGCTTGACCAAGCTGAATAAAGAAGCCAAGTGCCCGTATTCTTGGGGTTAGCGATTCTGTAATTGTTCTTCCTCATTCTTCTTGTGTTCCAAATCTTGTCGTTTATCTGAGCAGCAACGAACATATACTCCTCTTGTTCTTTGCGCTCATTCAACCGGTCGAACATAGCTTGCTCCGTTTTATTAGGAGACCTGCACTGGACGCTCGGACCAAAAAAACTCAAATCGTATGACCAATCCTGACTAACGACAGGACGAGGTAGAGGTACAACGTCACTTCCAGCTGCTGACTGGAGTACGATGCTAGATGGGATATTCCATAGACTCCAACCCGGTGCTGATTTGTCCAGGACTGGAACTGGAACACGAACTGTGATGTTTTCTGGAATTACAGACAGCGTAGCTGGTGGAGCAATTCCGACGGCATCGATGGTCCTTAGCACAAGGATTAGTCGGGTAAGTACTTGCCATGAATTTTCCAGTCTTCCAGGGGAAGTTTGTTAGAGTTCATAGTGCGTAGGTTGTCAGGAAGAAATAAAGGAGCACGTACCAGAACACTACTCCTAATATTAAGGCAATAATGGCATGTCGGAAGATGGAAAGATCGAAAATGCTAATTGGGCTCGTTGTAAGTGTGTATAGTTTGTCTAGACTCTCTTCAAGCCAGGTGGTTAGTTTTACGCTCAGTTAGATATTAGAAAAGCTACATGCCGACTGTAAAAGACTTCTCCTTCACTATCCTCCAAACATACTGCGTCAAAGATGAAACCGTAGCAGCCTTGAAACATGCGACCACGAGGAACGAAAAAGCTGTGCCAAATCTGAGTGACCACGCCTGATCAGATGGACTGCCTGCTTCTTTTCCACTCATCGATGCGTAGTAAAGATGATGTGCAATAGAGAGTGCGCATCCGGCTATCATCATCGAGCACATGAAAACGGGTTCCTTCCAGTTGATGCCCCAAGTAACTTCATTCGGTGAGTGTGTAAGATGCTGATTGATGCTTTCGGAGGAAGTGATTGTAGTTCCTGAGGAAGTCAAAGGATTTTGTGGCCGCTCTCCTTCCGGAGAAATCAGGCTGTCTCTATATCGAATGGACGATACAGGTGATATGAGATGCTCGATACTGCTGCTACATCAGTCAGGTCAGAAGCTCCAATAGCGGATGAACTCCACACCTTTGCAGTTCCAAGCTGGCATTGCAAGAAAAACCGTCGTTGGTAGTAGTGGTCGTAAGATACCCGGAAGTATCATAGGTATCATTATATACTACCATATTCAAATGAGGTTTTGTGTACAAATTCAAATTTTCTGTTTGATCTCCGTAATATTGAAAAGAGCTTGCTGCTGTTAGCTATGGAAAATGTATGTCGAACAGAGAGAATAATTTATACACAAAGTAATCGCGAGATTGTAAGTCTGAGTTGCAGTCAAAAACTACCTATTGCCAAGTAGAGGCTATGCCTTCGAAGCAAATTTGGGGGCCTTCGCCAGTGTGGTAGGACGAAATCCCTAAGTGCTACCAGCTAAGGTGATGTATGACCCGTGCCTCTGATAATGAAACTGTCAAACGCTTGGCACTGATTTAATTAAGACAAGAAAAAGAAAAAAAAAGATTCAGTTACTAGAATAGTCGTTCAGCCTTTAAAGGTATATTAGCTGCAGTCTTTGAATCTCGCGATCGTACAGTTGAGATTTGTACAGCGGATATATACAAATCTACATTTCATCACTGTAAGCCTGACAGTGCAAGGGATTTTACTTTTGCTGTTATACGATAGGTTTCAGCGGATAGTACACTAAATGTTCTGCTTATAGGCTTTAATGGATTCAACAATAGGCAAACGATGCTTTATTCGACTGTACTTGATTGAGTTATCTTATCAGTTCGCTGGCTATCTACAGTGGGAAGGACTAGCTATATTTATAGGTCCTTCAGGCCCATTTCCTTAGGCTTCACAAGCCAGAACCGCAGGCGTCGCAGGCCTGAAACATTAGCAGTTCCAAAATTTACAATACATTTCATAATTAGGATTCATTCAAAGTGCGGGCGGCGTGGTTTGTTGCCGCGCAGCACGGCACAGTCATCTGACTGTAAGAGCAAACTTTCGATCGGTATAACTCTTTATATATGTCAGGAGGCAAATGAGGGGGGTAACCGGCTGCTGATAAAAAGGAGGATTCTGGCAGTTGAGATATGCAACAATTAGTTTGTATATAAATAAGACTCTACGTTTTACTGTCGTTGCCCTGAAGACTCTCTTACGATTCCCTACCAATCCCTATCATCACAAATAATTATTAATTATTAATTCGAATATCTCAACGAAATGAGCATCGATGACTTCGTGTGGAGCGTAGGGTTTGAATTCGATGAAGTAGACGCCGGGGGGACCGGTGAGGGCAGACTTGATTTGGGTCATCATTTCTTGGAAGGTAGATGATGCGTGGAATTTGTCGTGGGCTTCGACATTCTCCTAGCCGATGAGAAGTTCGAGCTTTTGTGGGTCTTCACTGTGAGGACCCCATCTGATACTCGTGTTAGTATTGTATTTGGAGAGCGAGACTCAGACGTAGGGTGATATACCAAGTACGGACATATCCATCCTGATCCTTCAAGGTTTAAAGCATAAGTTTCAGAGCGTCCTTCCACTCATCTACACCACCTTTGACTAGCAAGATGACTCTTTCGGTGACAGGCATATCTGAGGATTTCTCTTGGTTTGACGAAGAAGTAGCTTGCGAAGTTTTTGCATTCTTGGTATTTGGTTGCTGGTAAAGTTTGTATGATAAGAAAGAACTGAGAATGAGAGTTTGGAAATGCAAGTCATCCATCTTTGCAACGTCTTTATATACACATTTGATACAAGATGTTCAAACATCTTTCTCGCTTTCTCAAACATAACATGCAGTCTATATATGCTCGAAGAAACGGAATACGTATCTCGCAACTTCCCATCTTCGGACAATGATAATGATGGTAGTGGAAGATATCAATGCTTCTCTCCGAAAGCTACCCGGATTGGGTGCGGGCAGTGCGGGTAACATCCGTGCGAGAAGGCTTTGGAACTGGGTATCAACCAGTTGGGATTGGCTGTCAATCAGCATCCTCGATGAGCACTGGTCACGAGTGGGTATTGCGATGCGAAGAGGCAGAGTTCAAACTTTTGATCAAGAACCTTTCATCATGTGGAGTGGACATTGCGAGAATAGCATAATCATAATGCGCGTAGATGACAGAAAGCCCTGAGAAGGCTTACATGATAGACTGCGGAAACCAGTCCGATTGGCCCGCACACTTACAGCGCTATGGAGGAACAAAAAGTCCCATCACGGGGAGATAGATTCTAAGATATCCGGGAAAGAATGTAGAACGGAGTTTTCGCTTTTCGCTTTGTCACGAAGCTTGCCTTCTCACAGGACATCGGGGCTAGTAAGCACTATACAGCCCATGCACGGGATCCTCGATTACTTATCCTCTTGCCTGGACGCTGTCTCTTCTTTGCATGATGAGTGCAAGACCTAGGTAATAGCAAATGGGTCTGAACGATATGTGTAACTGTCCATTATAGAACCTGGGGTAAAAGTGCAAAAGGATAGAACTATGTCTCCACTTGTTGACATGAATTGTGAGTAGAACTAGATGATAATGATAGTGTTGTCCAAATAAACACTACTTCACCAACTTCTTCACTCACTCGAACTTCCACATCTTTTGCAACTTAAGTTGGCACAACCGCCAAAATATCTTTGCACATTGAAATTGGTCAAGCGCGTTGAGCGTACGAAGTAAGATTACATAATATCTGGAGAACAGGCGAAGTCCGAGGCGGAATGAGGAGTATTCGCCACCACTAAAGTCAACAGCTCCGAGCCCCCACCAAATAAGCACCAGCAGAACGGCACATCAAATCCACATTCCCCTCTCGCAACGAGCGAGGATATCGAACATTGTCAGCATCAAAAGCATAAGTATCTCTGTTTTCAGGAAATTGGAAGGCATTCCGAGATCTGTATGAGGCTTTCGGCTTCTTCTTGTATTGCTTTCGAAGTTGAACTTGAAAGGGAAAAGAAGCAAAACATTTCAACCCCGCCATCCGCTTTGTACTGTACTTGGATCGTCCTAGGGACTGATACCGGGGACCGGCATAGAACTACGATTTAGTAAGGACATCGGAGACCTCCATTGGCTTGAAGATAAGCAGGCTTGCCCCGCTAAGGGGTATAGTTTCGGTGATTTCCCAAAGAATCGCTTTCTGGAAATACGTTTCTCAAATACTCTTCTTCTCTCATTTCACTTGTTTGTTTACTTGAGGAGAGCTGACGGTTAAGAAACGGGCTTTTAGATCCTAATATCATAGAAGTTTGTCAGTAGAAGAACTGCACAGCCACTCGGTGTTTGAAAGTACCACAAGAAGCTGTCTCGTAGAACTGCCACGATGGCACCTATCGCTATTTCACCAGAGCGAGAGCCAGCACCAGCTGTCTCGCCGTCTGCCGCTCACTCCCTCTCCTCTGTCACGACTACTTATGATGATACCCTTCGATTCTACCTAAACGGCACGCGGGTAACCGTCGACGACATCGACCCCGAAATTACCCTTCTCGAATATCTTCGTGGAATAGGACTTACTGGCACAAAGTTGGGATGCGCCGAAGGAGGTTGCGGAGCTTGTACGGTCGTTGTCTCGCAATACAACCCTACCACGAAGAAGATATATCATGCAAGCGTAAATGCTTGTTTGGCACCTTTGGTCAGTGTGGACGGGAAACACGTTATAACCGTCGAGGGCATTGGCAACACGAAAAGGCCACATCCTGCGCAGGAGAGAATTGCCAAAGGAAATGGAAGTCAGTGCGGGTTCTGCACACCAGGCATAGTAATGAGCTTGTATGCTCTTCTGAGGAATAATCCAGATGCCCCCTCTGAGCACGAAATAGAAGAGGCATTCGATGGAAATTTGTGCCGATGTACAGGATATCGTCCAATTCTTGATGCTGCGCATACTTTTAGTAAGAAGGCAGGTTGCGCAAAGGCGACATCTAATGGTGGAGGTGGATGTTGCATGGAGAAAACTGGTGGAGAAGGAGGCGGATGCTGCAAAGATGGCTTCAAGGATGACCAACCTATCAAAAGGTTCACCCCTCCTGGATTCATCGAGTACAACCCAGATACAGAACTCATCTTCCCTCCACCACTCAGGAGGCACGAATTCAAACCTCTAGCTTTTGGAAACAAGAGAAAGAAGTGGTATCGACCAGTCACTGTGGAACAGCTCTTGGAGATCAAAAGTGTTTATCCTTCAGCGAAGATCATTGGTGGTAGTACAGAAACACAGATTGAAATCAAGTTCAAGGCTATGCAATATTCGGCTTCGGTGTTTGTTGGGGATATTCCTGAATTGAGGCAATACTCATTCAAAGATGACCACCTGGAAATCGGTGGTAATGTCACCCTAACAGATCTTGAGTCGATTGTTCAAGAAGCGGCAAAACATTATGGTCCAGAAAAAGGCCAAGTGTTCACGTAAGTTACTTCACTTGTCGTTCCCTTGTGTTTCTGCTTTCCCTTTCTCTCCATGCTTTATGTCCAGGAAAGCAAGATCAGTGAACTATTACTGAGTCAATGTGTGAAGCAATGGCTGACAAGATTTCAGTGCCATTTACAAACAGTTGAAGTACTTTGCCGGACGTCAAATCAGGAATGTTGGCACTCCGGCTGGAAACCTTGCTACAGCATCCCCCATTTCAGATCTGAATCCAGTTTTCGTTTCCTCAAATGCTATATTGATTGCAAAATCCCTGGACAAAGAAACCGAGATTCCTATGTCCCAATTCTTTAAAGGTTACAGGATGACTGCTCTGCCACCAGATGCAATTATTGCCAGTATCCGCATACCAGTAACTCAAAAAGGAGAATATCTTCGTGCATACAAACAATCAAAGCGAAAGGATGATGACATTGCCATCGTCAATGCAGCTTTGAGAGTTTGTGTTGATGATTCTCATGTCGTTACTAGCACAAGTCTCGTTTACGGAGGCATGGCCCCCACCACAATTGCTGCGAAGAAGGCCGGGGCCTACCTAATGGGTAAGAAACTTACAGAACTTGCTACCTTGGAGGGTACTATGAATGCTTTGGAAGA
Source organism: Clarireedia hainanense (assembly GCA_026225975.1). Taxonomy (NCBI): domain Eukaryota; kingdom Fungi; phylum Ascomycota; class Leotiomycetes; order Helotiales; family Rutstroemiaceae; genus Clarireedia; species Clarireedia hainanense. Next base: position 107,433 of record JANHAA010000075.1, read on the forward strand.
AGACTTCAACCTTAGTTTTAGTGTTCCAGGTGGCATGGCCACTTATCGAAAGTCCCTCGCATTCGGGTTTTTCTACCGCTTCTACCATGAAGTCTTATCTCAACTTGAGGTCAAGGATCTAGAAATAGATTCACAGGCTGTGCCAGAGATAGAGCGCATGATTTCTTTTGGAAAGGAAGATAGAGAGGCAACGGTTGCATACCAACAGAATGTCCTCGGAAAGGCACACCCACATGTTGCGGCGCTGAAGCAGAGTTGTGGTGAAGCGCAATACACTGATGACATCCCAGTTCAAAAGAATGAATTATACGGATGCTTAGTGTTGTCGAGCAAAGCTCATGCAAAAATTACAAGCGTGAACTATGCACCTGCCATGGATCTCCCTGGGGTTGTACAGTATGTTGATCATACAGACATGCCAAATCCGCAAGCCAACTTCTGGGGAGCGCCGACTTGTGATGAGCCATTCTTTGCTGTGGATGAGGTCTTCACAGCAGGCCAACCTATCGGTATTGTTTTGGCAGATAGTGCAGCTCATGCAACAGCAGGAGCGCGAGCTGTCATGGTGGAATATGAGGAATTACCAGCTATCTTTACCATCGAAGAGGCTATCGAGAAGGAAAGTTACTTTGACCACTACAGATCTCTCAAGAAAGGAGATACCGAGAAAGCATTCAAAGACGCCGACTATGTCTTTAGTGGTGTATCCCGGATGGGTGGCCAAGAACATTTTTATCTAGAAACTAATGCTTGTCTCGCCATACCAAAGATGGAGGACGGAGAGATGGAAATCTGGTCTAGTACCCAGAATCCAACAGAAACGTAAGTTATTAACGCGATCTCAGTCCGTTCAGACTGCTAATGACTTCATAGACAAACATATGTTGCACAAATCTGCGACGTTGCCGCCAACAAGGTTGTCAGTAAAGTTAAGAGACTTGGCGGTGGGTTTGGTGGAAAGGAAACTCGATCCATCCAACTAGCCGGTATTGTGGCACTTTCAGCAAAGAAGACTGGTCGTCCAGTACGTTGTATGCTTAACCGTGATGAAGATATGATCACATCTGGTCAGAGACATCCTTTCTTGTCCCGATGGAAAGTTGCTGTCAACAAAGATGGTAAGCTCCAAGGTCTTGACCTTGATATGTTCTGTAATGGAGGCTGGACACAGGTAAGCCTGAAGTCTCAATTCTCTCTAGTCGAAACTAATTCGTTCGAAGGATCTCTCTGGTGCTGTCTTGGATCGCTCCTTATCCCACATTGACAATTGTTATATGATTCCAAATGTCCATATTCGAGGTCGTGTTTGCAAGACAAATACTGTGTCTAATACGGCCTTCAGAGGTTTTGGTGGGCCGCAAGGACTTTTTATGGCAGAGTGTTATATGGAAGAAGTTGCAGATCGTCTCGACATACCGGTGGAAAAGTTTAGAGAAATTAATTTCTATAAGGCACTTGAAGAGACACATTACAACCAATCCCTGAAAGATTGGCATGTACCGCTCATGTACAAGCAAGTCCAAGAAGAGTCCAATTACGCAGCAAGACGAGAGGCAATCACGAAATTCAACTCCGAACACAAATGGAAGAAGAGAGGTCTTTCTTTAATTCCGACTAAATTCGGTATCTCATTCACAGCACTCTTCCTTAACCAGGCTGGTGCACTGGTACATATCTATCACGACGGATCAGTTCTTGTCGCTCATGGAGGTACGGAGATGGGTCAAGGTCTTCACACGAAAATGATGATGGTAGCAGCCGAAGCGTTAGGAGTTCCACTAGACAGTGTCTTCATTTCGGAAACCGCCACCAACACCGTAGCCAATACCTCATCCACCGCCGCTTCCGCCTCCTCTGATCTCAACGGCTATGCCATCTTCAACGCCTGCGCGCAACTCAACGAACGACTCGCCCCTTACCGAGAAAGACTCGGCAAAGACGCAACCATGAAACAACTCGCCCACGCCGCCTATTTCGACCGCGTCAACCTCTCCGCCAACGGTTTCTACAAAACCCCCGACATCGGCTGGACCTGGGGCCCCAACATCGGCCAAATGTTCTTCTACTTCACCCAAGGTGTCACCGCCTCGGAAGTCGAAATTGACACCCTCACAGGCGATTGGACATGTCTCCGATCCGATATCAAAATGGACGTTGGGCGCTCCATCAACCCTTCTATCGACTATGGCCAAATTGAAGGCGCGTTCGTCCAAGGGATGGGTCTTTTCACTACCGAAGAATCCCTCTGGTTCCGCGGCGGCCCCATGGCCGGCCAGCTCGCTACCCGCGGTCCTGGCGCGTATAAAATTCCGGGGTTCAGAGATATCCCGCAGGAGTTTAACGTCAGTCTCCTCAAAGACGTAGAGTGGGAAAATCTTAAAACTATCCAGCTTAGTAGAGGTGTGGGCGAGCCCCCACTGTTTATGGGGAGTGCGGTTTTCTTTGCCCTGAGAGATGCGCTGAAGGCCGCGAGGAGGGAGTATGGTGTACAGGCGGAGGTGGGCGTGGATTGTAAGGTGGGTGAGGGCGGTTTGCTTAGATTGGAGAGCCCGGCTACGCCGGAGAGGATAAGGACTAATTGTGTGGATCCGATTTTGAAGAGGGCGGAGGTGCGGGCGAAGGAGGGGGAGAAGAGCTTTTTCATTTCAATTTAGTGAAGAGGAGGCCGTGGAAGTCAAAGAGGGGGAAAACTGCATTTGAGGAGATTCGAATACTATACTAGTTAGTTGCTATATTTGTAGAACCATAGAAGAATAAAGACAGTATAGTTTGCTTGAGTAGTTGGTTGGTTGGTTGAAATAAATAACATATACAAGTACTATTGCTATCAATCAAATAAACAGAATCAGATCAATGCACTGGGTAGGTACTCTGCTTTTCTATTCATACACATACGCCTCCGGCGCTTTATTAACTCCTACAAGGATATATACCACATAACCATTCACTCATCTACCTACTCTACTCAATCTTCTTCCTCCTTTTTCCTTTCCCCGCCATTGCACCATTCCTCCTATCCCCTTTCCCCTCCCCTTGCCCGCTAACCGTAACACTCTTTAAAACCCTCCTCTTCTCCTCCAACACCTTCCCCTCCACCCCCTGCACTAACCCCAAAACCCAATCCAACCACCCCACCCAAATCTGCACCCACCCCACCACCAACCTCACAATCATCTCCTTCCAGCCCATCACCGGTCTCTTCCCCCGCGCAAACTCGCTCTCCTTCCAGGGAAACGGCACCGTTGCTCCGAGATGATCCCGTGCGACGCGCACTCCCGAGGTGAATGCGTCTTCATGGAATCCGTAACCTGTCCATGCGCCTGCGTAGGAAATCCCGCGAGTGTTTTGGATTTTGTAGAGTTCTTTTTGGGCGGCGATGGCGCGGGGGGTGTACAGGGGATGGCGGTAGGTGTAGGTACTGTGGGTGAGAGAGGGGGAGGGCGGGGTGAGCGGGTTGAGTGTTACGAGGATATGAGAGAATTTGGAGAGGGGGAGGTGTTGCAGGATGTTCATGTTGTAGGTGAGGCAGACTTGGGAGGGTTTTTGCGGGTCGCTGGGGGGATAAGGGGTGTTTGGGCTAGAGGAGGTTAGGTAGTTCCAAGCTGCCCAGGCAGTGCGGTTACGCGGCATGAGGGAGAGATCGGAGTGCAGGACTGCGGTATTTTTGCTGGTTTGGAAGGCGGAGAGTATGCTGCGCTCGAGAAGGGTGGAGGAGGACCGGATGAGATTGTGCGCTGTGTCGCCGTGGGTGGCGAGGATCACGTGGTCGTATATTTCTTCGGCGCCGGAGGAGAGTTGCAGGCGCACACGGTTAGTGAGGGGGTCGTCGGTTATAGATTCAATGGGGGTGGAGAGGAAGATGTGGTTGGGTGGGAAGCCGTGCATTACGGCGTCGATGTAGGTTTTGGCGCCGCCGGGGATGGTGAGCCATTGCGGACGGGCGGAGATGGTGCTTAAGAGGTGGTGGTTCCACCTGAAGGGGGGAGTTGTTAGATATGGGCATGCATTGGTGGGGTATTAGGAGGGGGAGGGCTTACATGAATCGAACCAGAGTCACAGCAGGGAATTCCAATGAACATTTATCAGGACTCGTACTCCATACCGCAGCCGTCATGGGGATGAGATAATCATCCCTAAACGCATCCGAGTATCCTTCTCTTTCTAAGTATTCCCCAATACTTTCTTGTCTCCTCTGTTTACCATATTTTGACTTCCCATTCCCGTTCACTAGATGTTCTTGAGTGATATCTTCCTCTTTCAGTAAGTCCAGGGCGAATTGATTGAATCTTATAATATCAAATATCATCCTCCACATCCGTAATGAAAAGATATTCTTCCGTTGCGCAAACACAGAGGAGAGCGACGTTCCTGCCCATTCGAATAATCCTTGATCTCGCGAGACACCAAATGTCATATCCGTAGCCACCGTGGGTATTTTGATTTGTTTAAGAAAATTGAGAAAGTTTGCTAATAGATAGTTATTACCTGGCGCATAACACAATTCGGATATGAAAGGAGGCGCGCAAACATACGATAGGTAGCTGTATTCATAACGATGAAGCCAGTGTCAACGGGTGTGGTATGTCCATTGTATGTATAGTTGACAGTATTCGTATGGCCTCCCAATCGATCCGCGGCTTCGTAGATGTAGACATCGTGGTGGGTTCGGTTTAGAGCCCATAGTGCGCCGATTCCTGCGCACCCGCTTCCTATGATGGCGACTCTCTTTCTGGGGAACCTTTCGGCTAGGTTGGCCGACATAATGGATTAGGTATGTGTAGATATGCTGGGTGAGTGATGAATGGGAGTGACGAGGTCAAAGATTGGGGAGATGAAGGTATGTTGAGGTAACGGAAATTTCACATGTCAGTAATATGCGCAGTCTAGATTCCTTGGATGTTGGCGCTGGCGCAAATGCTGTCGTGCATGTGCAGACTGACCAATCGGTTCACGCAGATCTTAGGTAAAGAACAGCAAATGAAGGGTAGCTGTCGACAACGGTGATGGTGATGGCGATGGCGATGGCGATGGAGTTGAGGTAATGCTTGAGCTACCTGGGGCACAAGCAGCTTAAGTATGTATCCGTGGGTGGCTGGCGTCGCAGCTTGCAGTTGTGCGTGAGGGGTATGTGTGTTGATTGAGCTTGGAAGGATCGGAATAGACATGAAAAGCGTAGCTTCAATGGTAGCTCCAATGGGACTCTGAGAATGAGGCTTTGCAGATATAGCATTTCCTTAAGCACAGAAATCTTCAAGAATCGTTTCATCCTCCTTCATCATCAGTAGACGGACTGCTTCATCTGTGCGAGATAGCAATGCTTCCATCCAGCATTGAGCTTGCAGCTTCCAGTTTCCAGCCTCCGGACCCAGAATTTCTTGGTGGGATGTTTGGAACTTCGACATCTACAAGGATAAATCATCTGTGCATCGGAGAAAGGTGTAACACATTCACCGAGCTGTGGCTGCTGCTGTGGCTGCTGCTGTGGCAGTGTGGTATTCTCGGTATTGTGGCGCTGAAACTCTGCATCACGTGTACAATAGGTATTAGCTGTGGCTAGAACTGTGGATCTGCAAGGCGACGGCTGTCGAGTTACGTTGTCGCAACCTGTAATCCTCCCCTTCTCTAAACTACATATCACCACTCCACCCATAACGGTTTCTATCGTAACAAATTCAATAAAAATACAATTCTCCAAACCGGCAACAGCAACATTTAGACTTGCTTCATTTGATCATTTCCTTCTCTTGTCCGTCCATTGTTTTAGTGAAACCATTAACTCCTACCTACGTGCGACGCAAGCAACCGCCTCTGGAAGGCTACCGTCTTTCACGACACAAATACCTCGTCTCATCAACCCTCCCTTTCTCCCACCACCAAGACCCTTCCTCCACTCTACCAAAATGTCGAACCCTCTGGATACCGACGCAGGATCGGAACTGTTCAGCAGTTATGAAGCAGAACTCAAATTGGTTCAAGCCGATTTGAACCAAAAGCTGGACCAGATTCCCGATTTAACCGGAGAACCGCGCAAAGCAGCCATCAGTCAGGCAGAGAGAGCTTTAGAAGAAGCAAACGAGTTGGTGGGTTTTATACATATAAACACCGTAGAGTTTACGTATAAATACTTACATTCTGGCTAGCTTGATCAAATGCGACTCGAAAAACAGAATATCCCTTCCGCGACTCGTACAAAGGTCAACCAGCGATTCCGAAATCACGAATCAGATATCGACGTTTCAAAGAGAAAACTAAAATCATTGGAAAGTGATCGATCCGCCTTGTTCGGATCACGATACTCAGACAACCCAAATGATGTTCAACTTGAACAAAGACAGCAACTGCTATCTGGAACTGATAGATTGGATCGAAGCTCACAGAGGTTGAAGGCTAGTCAGGCGTTAGCAAATGAAACCGAGGCTATTGGAGCCAGCACATTGGCAGATCTGCATAGACAGAGAGAGACGATTCAACATACCCATGATACCTTGCTACAAAGCGAAGGCTTTGTGGATAGAAGTGTCAAGACTTTGAGGGGGATGTCTCGTAGGTAATTCATCCCTTTTCCCCCAAAGTCATACCAATTGGCAACTGCTTATCTTTTCTGTCTTTCTAGGATGGCTACCAATCGGATAATCACTATTGCTATCATCACGGTCTTGGTTTTGCTCATCATTGCTGTTATTGTTAGCAAGTTTAGATGATTATTGAATTTGAGTGGGGCGTTGGGGACATTTGGTTTGCAGGTACACGTTTACTATAGGATGATTATAATACCATCTGTACAATTGACCTCCAATTGACTGTTAAAGCAGTTGCGATGTGGTGTGAGAAGATGTGAAGAGGCTAATATTCTAAGTCTAAGTTTGAGAGCATAGGTGGTGGACGCATGTCGGACAGTACATATTTGGACCGGAGTTCGGAGTGGAAAGATGACTTTGTATAGCCTGGGAAAGTGCTTTGGGGCTATTTAGCTTCACAACCGTTCAGTTCCCCCAGGGTTCGTTCATTTAGGATATTCATTCACTAGTTTATTATGCTGTATCCAGTGACAGTATTTTGTGGGAGTGTCATACGATTCATGTATTTGGCTCAATTTTTCATCCCTCCATACCTCCTCTAGTACATACAGTTCAGACCAGTGCCACGATGGTTCGCCCCTCATCATACATAGCTACAACCATGAACACCGTACCCCTTTTACATGTGCGAGAAGCTGTCTCGTCTGTCCATGTTTGATAGCATCTCTACTCTGAAAAATCATAAGTTAGGTATATATTTTTTTTATTTATAAACCATTCTTGGTCCCCGCTTGGTGGCAGTATCACCAACTAGTGATGTCGAAGCGCATTTAGCCGTTCCTGTTCTGGTTCTTGGACTGGGTGTAAGACGTGACGTGACGTTACGTTACTCCAAGCAAGTAAGTGGCAATGAGATTGACAGAAAGTTTGGTTTGGGGGCCAGTGTTCTTGCGGGTATCTTTCTCTTCGGGGGGGAGGGGGGGGGTTACTTCAAAGCGTGGATACCAGGTACTATGTAAGCAATGCGGCTTTGTCGTAAGTAAGTGTTACAATTTGGTTGATCGTGCAGTGGGTGAGTGTTTTGTACGTACCACGGTTATGTACAGAGGGAGGGGGATTTATATGAAGGCTGTTGTTGTATCTCGACGAGTGCCGAGAATAATAACAATAGACTGTGGGACTTAACATAGTGATACGAGCGGAAGCCCGAATTCCACGAATTATATATATACAGGTCTCATAGATCAGTATTTCTTCCCTTTGCTATGCGGCGAATTGGGGGGGGGGTTTTTTTTTGGTCTAACCGTGAGAATTCAGCGCTCTCCCTATGCTGGAAGGTGTTATGTGCGTGTTGAACTCATCGAACACAAATAGCACCATCTCGTCCCGGTATAGATCAGGCTTCTCGAGCAAGTATTCGCACAAAGCATCTAATATCAGAGGTGTAATGCTTCGGGGCCGTCCGCCCCATTCGAAAAGGCTTTCGTGGAGCCAAAATGACGAAGGTTTGACTGTATCGCAAACACAGAGCGCTCACTGCAACCTACGACTTTAGCTATTTAAGTAGGAGGATGGTTACTAAGAATGATATCGCGAATTTGCGTATGCTTTGACTCTGCAAGATTCGGCACCATTCTGGAGAGTGATTGCTGGGAGCCAGAATATCTTCATGGATGTGCTCTTGTCGAAATGATAGGTTGTAGTTCTACTGTATATGCCTGAGGCTCTAAGGCCCCAACACAGACATATCGATGTCGACCTTATCTCTAATCTCTGGCGAAGGCAACAGTGGAGAATACCACACCTTTAGGAATGAAATTGTCTGATTAGTAGCAAATAAAGTTATTTCTTGTCAAGATCCGGTCTCGCGAATATGGAACCTGTCACGGGAGAATCATCGAATCGCCCGTTGCGTCTTCTATCTTTGGGTAAGTAAACACTGTTCTATACCCCTATCGGTCCTACTAACAATTCAGATGGCGGTGGTATAAGAGGCATATCGGAGCTAGTAATCCTACAGGAAATCATGCACCGTGTAAGTCGATCTCAGAATCTGGAAGAACCTCTTCCAGCAGACTACTTTGATGTAATCTGCGGTACAAGTACTGGTGGGTAAGTATAATGTTCAAATGAGTATTACAATTCTTTCTAATGCCGCATAGGCTTATTGCTCTACTTCTTGGTCGCCTCCGCATGTCTGTTCCCGAAGCTATCAAAAAATACGGACTCTTGGCCGAAAAAGTCTTCTCGGAGAGGAAATCTCCAGGAAAGGATGGGTGCTTCAAAGCTTCGAATTTAGAAAAGGCTATTAAAGACACTATCGAGGGAAAGTTAGGCCGTGGCCATGCAGATGATACGATGTTTGTATCTGATGGATCGTTATGCAAGACGTAAGTCTCTTAGAAATTATCTTAGCGCTAAATAATACTAAAGCTCTTAGATTCGTTTGCGCAGTTCCAGCGAAGCATATCAACACGGAGCCGAGATTATTCCGGACATGGTCGGCAGATAAAAATCCAGGTTATAACTGTACTATCTGGGAAGCTGCACGTGCGACATCGGCTGCTCCTAGATTCTTCAAGCGTATTTTCATTGGAGATCAGGGTCTACAAGAGGAGTTCATCGATGCAGGAATGGGATGCAACAATCCTGTGCGGTATCTTATCGAAGAAGCGGGCAAAGAATTTGGTCCCGAGAGAAAGGTCAGTTGTATTGTCAGTATCGGGACAGGAAAGCCAAAGGTTGCTGGTTTTGAAGCCCCACGTCGCTTTCAAAGAGTACTACCGTCAGAACTCATCCAGGTTTTAGCGAGTATGGCTACCGACACCGAGAAGGAAGCGTCGGCAATGGAAGCTCGATTCCAAAACTGCCCTGGCCTCTACCATCGGTTGAATGTAGAGAGAGGACTTGAGGAGGTCTCTCTCGAGGAGTGGGGAAAGCTTGGAGATGTCAAACAACATACCATGGCATATTTGAGTAACAATGCGGTCAGCAGAAGGATAGATGTGATTGTAGATGCATTAGTAGGGAAGTCCCAGCAGGTGTACCCTCTAGGCCAGTTAAGTATGTAGCAAGAGACTCTTCATTTAATATATGTTAATCATAAAACAGATGGAGCAGTTACAGCTCTTTCCAATACTTGTCACTACTTTCTATATCCACCACAACGGGTACTATATTATGTCACTCGGAAGGATCCTTTTCGCGCTATCCATCAACAATTCCAGAAGCCTCCAGATAAGACAGTACCAACGGTCGTTGTTTTGCTTGGTATGGGTGGATGTGGCAAATCCCAGCTTGCACTAGAATACTGTCGACAGGGCCAGAACGAGAACTGGTTTTTTGCGATACTTTGGTTAGATGCCAGTTCTCCCATGAGTATAACACAGTCTTTCACCAACATCGCAAACAAGTTATCAAAACCCAATTTCGACATCGCAAACCACGAAGAAAACATTCGATTTGTTCTTGACACGATAGAGGCATGGAAGTTCAACTGGCTACTTGTCTTTGATAACTTTGATGATCCAAACTCGTTTCATGACCCGAGTATAAAGGAATATTTCCCAAAGGGCCGCTACGGTTCAATTCTCTTCACAAGTCGCCATGCTGTAGCGAAGAGCTTGGGCTTCTATATCGAAGTGACAACTATGTCGAAGGAAGAGGCATTACAGCTCTTGCTTGAGAGCAGCAAGGCTGAGAAGACTAGTGCAAATAATCAAGAAGGAGCAAACATCGTTAAAAGGCTTGGATATCATGCGCTTGCTATTGACCAAGCCGGAGCTTATATTCTAGCACGTCGTTTGGATCTCAATCTATATCTAACGCATTACACCAAGAGGAAAGAGGAGATACTCAAGATGGTACCTGAAATTTGGGATTATACGCGAAATTTGGAGATGGATACAGAAAAAACGGCGCTGACTGTTTTCACAACTTGGGAATTATCCATGAAATTGATTAGTGAAAGCCCAGCTGCTCGCAAAGACAAAGACCATCTTCTTACTCTCGCAGGATTTCTCGACGGTAAAGAAGTGTCCGATGAACTTTTCAGATGCTACAGCTCTAGAAATAATGACTGGCTAGTATCCTGTCTACGCGATGGCGTTTGGGACGAATTCAAAGCTCAGGACATACTTACAGAATTCCAAAATCTCTCGCTGCTTCAAAACCTACATATTGGAAAGGACGAGACAACATTCTCACTACATCCCCTTATTCAAGATTGGGTGAAGTTAAGAGTTAACTCAGACGCTCGTCGGGCATATACTCGGGAAGCAATTCTAATGCTTTCAGCCTTCTTGGATTCTTACGATGTTGATAATATGAAACTTAAAACGAAACAAACAATATTATCTCATCTAGAGGCAGTCCTTCAAAACGAGAAAAACTACACAGTTCTTGAAGATAACCTCGAAGAGACTAAGCTGCTAAATGCTGCATTTAATTTCGGTACTTTCTTTAAAAGTCATGGTCATTATACCTTCTCTAAACAGATGATCCAGCATACCTTAAAGGGGAGAATAAAAGTTCTTGGCAAAGAGCATCCTGATACTCTTGCAAGTATGAATAGCCTTGCATTTCTCTTAGAGAGCCAGGGGAACTACAATACAGCTGAGCCGCTATACCAGGAGACACTGCAGCTTAGCGAGAAAGTCCTCGGCAAAGAGCACCCTGATACTCTTAAAAGTATGAATAACTTTGCAGGACTCTTATATAATCAGGGTAACTACGATGCAGCTAAGCCGCTATTCCGGGAAACACTACAGCTCAGCGAGAAAGTCCTTGGTAAAGAGCACCCTTATACTCTTTTAAGTATGAATAACCTCGCAGCTCTCTTAGAAAGCCAAGGCAACTACAATGCAGCTGAGCCGCTATACTAGGAGACACTACAGCTCAAAGAGAAAGTCCTCGGCAAAGAGCACCCTGATACTCTTATAAGTATAAATAACCTCGCAGTTCTCTTATATAGCCAGGGCAACTACGATACAGCTGAGCC
>JANHAA010000075.1:119911-170510 GCA_026225975.1 Clarireedia hainanense
CCGGGAGACACTGCAGCTCAGAGAGAAAGTCCTTGGCAAAGAACACCCTGATACTATTTCGACTATAGAAAACCTCGCAGTTGTCTTAGAGAGCTATAGCAACTACAATGCAGCTGAGCTGTTATTCCGGGAGACACTGCAGCTCAGAGAGAAAGTCCTTGGCAAAGAACACCCTGATACTCTTGAAAGTATGAACAACCTCGCAGTTCTCTTAAAAAGCCAGGGCAAGGATGTAGAAGCTGCGCGGAAATAGACTTTATATCATCTCATTAATATTCTTAGGAAACAGAAGCACATTTACAACAAGGTTCAATAGATATTTTATTTAATTATTTCTCTATTTTAAAGAGGGTTAAGTTATCCTGAACTGAAGCCGATTTCGAACTTTACTGTAAAACGCGAGAGGTTATCATCATTGGAATAGAACCCCTTTATGATTCATTCAATTTAACTATTACTAAGAGAGGTAGGGCGGAAGATGTGATGGTCCTACGGAAGCACAGGTATGACATGTTTATGAACCGAAAAGAAATGCAGAACAACAACCGCATTCGTAAAGTGAGTTTGAAAAAAGAATATGTATTAATGCAGTCTCGATCTGAATCTAAAGTTCTATCTCTTTCTCGAGCAAGATACTAATCTAAATGTATTATGCATAGAATCTAACAAACAACTTCCGTTACTACCTTATGGGCAGATTCAGAGATAGAGTAGCTTCAGAGAAAAGGAAGCTAATGAAGGTAGAAGCTAACTATTGTTTTTTTCGCAATAATACCTTTGTTCCATGGCGGGGAATCACCATCGTTGTGTATCGCATTGTTAAAGGAGGATTATTGGGTGCCAGAGAAATTTCGTATTTGAGGAGGAGATGTGCGATTATTTGTTTGAGTGCTGATGAGACGTACCATCTTCCGGGACTGGTTGCATCATAGTTAGTCTATATACTGGCAGTTCTGATGGGAATCGTATTTGACATGAGCTAAAAGAAACGGGAAGAGAACCATGAAATGCAGGGGGAAAAGTAAACTAACCAAGCCTTTCTACTGGCTCCCCAAAACGGAAACGCAGCGCTGACATCTGTGTACTTGATTTTCGGCTCGTTAGCATCCCGATCTTCGGGCAGTACAAATCGGTAGCCATTGAATGTAGACGGAGATGCATAATTATGGGGCGAGTGCATCAGTGCGGCTTGTGGGACGCATATAGTGTTGCCAGAAGGAATATAGGTTCCGTTCGAGAGGGTGAATGGCTGCATTACTTTGCGTTGGATCGATACTGGGTATTGGGTTAGTGAAAGTGGAAGGACGGGGTTTGAGATGACGGTGGGAGATGAAGTGGGATGAAGTACCAGAATCAAGTGGATTCATGCGTGCTGATTCACGGAGGAAACTTTCGAGCAGAGGCGTGTTTTTATAGTGGGCTGAAGGGGGAAGTAGCAACATGTTTTCAAGTTCGGTAGTCAAGGGTGGAATGTATTCGGGGTGAAGACAAAGATTGTAGATTACGAAGACCAAAACCTGGTCATGGATAGATGGTTAGATATTCAGTTTTCAGAGGGAGTGGAGGAAGTGGTTTGACGCACTAATGGAAGTTGGTGGGCAGAGGCGAATATTAAGGCAATTATTTGTTGAACTATTCGCATTACGGTGCGCTGTTGGGGTGTGCTGGATGATTCCTTGACCTGTGGTTAATATTCGTAAAGTTGAGGAAGGTGAGGGATATTTCTTACGATCACCCATGTGATGCAATCCAGCTGGCCATCGATTAGTTTACACACTGTTTTGCATATGTGCACTTACAGGCAAGGCTTTCCCATCTTTTTGAGCTTCGAGGCGCTGAATCACCAGAGGTCTGATATGATTTGCAACCTTTTCCATCGCGCCACTCCAAGACATGATTGCTGGACATGCGTAACTGAGATCGGGTATGTTAACTGAACTGCACTTTAGATAATAGGGATAAGGTCGTCTTACGGGACAAGGAAGGAAGGCATGTAGCGACAAAATTCCATGGAGAGTACAACGTCATTTTGATATCGTAAACAAGCATCTACATATCTCGGATTGTCCGCTGCATGGATATCAGTAGTGTTATTAGCCCCGGCTAGGAGTATGACATACCAAGTGTATCTCCAGTAATTACTTGACAGTTAATACGCATACCAATCGTCTCGGATAAGGACAATAATGATACTTCAGTCCAGTCTGTCGTTGTCAGTGATTACCGTTCAAGAGCGGACAATGTGATAAGGGAACTTACCATCTTTCAATTTGCCCCGCGACAGCGATATGTCAAAGGCCTGCTCAATTCTTTGCTGTATTTTGGGTCGAAGCTCGGGTATATTGGTGCGAAGTAGAAATTTCAAGACTCTTCCAGGGACGCTATCATGAGGATCGATGCTACCGTGCTCGAAACCATAGAAGGTATATCGTTGCTTTACTCTCTGCAGCTGATTAGATTCCTTGCAATGCAGGAGGGTTTCAATATGGCTCTTACATCTTCCATGGCCTCATGTAAAGACAACTGGTCCTGTGAACTTTCATTCACTTCTTGTATATGTTTCTCGGAGGAAACAAATATCTGGTACTCGCTCAACGCAGGCACCGAAAATGGTTCTCCTTTGGACTGTGATGATCGTCAGTGATTTGGAATGAAGCTGAGATAGGGTCTGCTTTAGCTACCTGGTCATAGGCTCGTTGGATGAGGTCGGGTGCTTGAAAAACATATTGGATACTGCTTAGCCACTTGCCCCACGCCAATGAAGCTCCAAATATTTTGATATTCCTCTGCAGATTGTTAGTCACGTGTGCAGGATATTGGATCATATATCGGGCTTATACTGGTCGTTTAGAGTGAATGCATAAGGCTTCCAAGAAAGTAGTAATCACGAAACACAATATAGCGATGAAAATTAGGTACAATATCGATGTTCTTGCTCCAGTCTGAAGCCCCGAAAGAATTTCCTGAAGCATTCTGGAGAGCGTAGCGGGTATAGTGAGGATAGATTGTTACACGCCTTACAGGCTTGGATTTCCTATGCCACAACCACGGAGAGCCTCGTATGTATGAATGATACTGCCGTTCATGTTGGCTGAATCTCGGCACTTCGTATAACCCGGAGGGGAAATATGGCCGGACCGATCGTGGATTCGGACATGTATCTCTGGGCAGAGATATAGTCCAGGGGTAGGCAGGCAGGCGCAGCAGCCTCCAAAAAAAACTTGGGCTTCGGTCAAATGGATAGTGTTAGGCTGCGGCGTGGGGTCCCATGGGCCGTGTTTTCCACTTCTTGTCCCGCCTACTGGGTCCCCATGGGCTGGGCGGGTAATGGGACAATGGGATATCCCGCCTATGGGTTGCCCAGCGGGCTGCCAAGAACCCAAGACCTATAACCCAACTTATTAGGTAATAGGTAACCCACGGGTCGTAGGTAACCAACCCATGAGTCGTGGACCGGGTTTTCATCTTCTCAGCCCACGCAGTGGGGCCCCAAAGGGTCAGCAGCCCGCCCATTGGGGCCCCAACCCGCTGGGTTTCTGCCGCAGCCTAGATAGTGTAGGTCGTTTCTCATGACGATCAGGCGGGGTGCATTGCAACAACTGCTGCAGGCACTTCAGCTGTTACTCTCCACTCCCAAGAACAAAGATTAAAGTTTTAGGTGGTAAGACGCACAAAACTTTAATCTTTGTTCATGGGTAGCTTGCAGCAAATGACGTTTGAAAGAGGCAAGCAATTGGAGCAAGCACCTAGTAGGATCGTAAGACTTTAAGTATCGGTAGTTGGTATCAACGGCGCAGTACATACTGTGCCGCAATTTTCGAGAGCTGGGCGAAGAACACTTACGTAAAGGGTGCTTACATCAGATCTTGCGTGGGCATATGTAGTTGGGAGGCGTTATACGGAGCCGCTAAACAATGTAAGGGGACTTAGGTTGAGCTAATAAAAACCTTAATACAGTGCTCGCTAACTATATCCGCGTATAGCGCGAGTGACCCCTGCCTTTAGTTAGCAGTAAAACGCCCAAACTCTAATATACGAAACAAAATTCAGTAATTCAATATTTTCTAGTTAAATAAGTATAAATTGAGCATTAGCGTATATTATTTCTGTATTTATCTGTATTTATTTTGTTCCACCATGTAAAAAGATATTGATATACTTAAAAAAGATAATTGTAATCGAATTTTTGAAATTTTTGGCGAGATGTATTTTGGTGTGAGAACACATTGTATTAATTTTCTAGAAGAATTCACAATAGAGTGCTCTATTTTGAGAAGAAAGCATATCCTTGGGAGTGTGATAAACTCTATCATTTCCGTCTTGTCAAGTTACATGTTACAAGTAGATATGGGTAAAAGAAGAATACATTAGAGGGCTCAGACTAGATGAGAGACATTCCGTGCCTTTGGGTATAATTTCAAAGAGAGATAACGATGAGCGTAATGCCCATGCTATCTCTCGCTGCACATAGCTCTAAGCTTGTTCATGGGTGACCTCATATCTGTTTTTCACCACGACGCTGTCAAGAGAAATGATGTTCTCCGTCGAGGTCATGCCACGCTGGCTTTCTTGTTCTCCCTCGTGACTTGTGCGGACATATGTGCTATAAGTAGTGCTATACAGCAGACTATCGAATGCTCGCCGGAACTTGTTTACACGCTTGTCGGTGGAGCTTGGTGGAATGTATCGTGCAGGTTGGCTTGATGGTTCCTGACTCATGAACAACCCACGAATAGATGTCAGGCATACCACGATGATCGCTGCGTTATTTTCATTAGAAGAGTATTTACACGCTATGGTAAGAAACTGGTGCATCCTACCTATAGTGGTCTCAATTGCGCTCCACATGTATAACCATGAAGTGTCTGGCATGCGCGTCAACGAGCTGACCTCTGTCGTGCGTACAATCGCGAAAATGACCGTGACAAGGGCCAGAGAGAAGATAACCCCGAAAGTTATTTTTCTTCTTAATCTCATTTGAGTTCCCCAAACCATACTGACAGGAATTGTCATTACTAGAAAATGTTACTTAAGCTCTGACAGGAAGAGAAGGAAGACCGACTTAGAAAATCCGTGACAACATCCCAGGCACAGTTCAGTTTCAACGTAACCTGCTGAAACTTTACTGCAGAATCTGTGACGCATTTGGTTTGAATTTCCTGTAGAGAGACGAACAAGCAGCCATATTGGATAGTGCCAATGCATGCGAAGTATGTGGCGAGGGTGAAGCAGCTCACTAACCACCACAAATACTTATGCCTTGTGACATTCGTACCGAGTCGTCGAATGAAAAGCAAGAAAGAGCCCTTGACAGACCACAAAGTCGTGTAAAATAGCACGATGACTATGCCTGAGGCCTTAGAGTATCCCTCACTCCTGCTCACAAAGTCTGGCCCGGGAGCCTTGATCTGCGCAGAGACGTCCATGAGATCAAACATGGCCCGGGCATAAACCTGCCATAGCACTGCATTCGTAAACACACATGCTAATGCTAGGAAGGCAAAAATGTCATCAGAATATAGTCGTCGGAAATTCCGAATTCTCGCAAAAGTTCTGAGGGCCATGCATAATGCTGCTATGCCAAACCCTCCCCATATAACTCCCTAAGCCGAAGTTAGTTGCACTTGAAGTCGTGTGGGGTGACTTTTGACTCACAAGAAATACCGAGATCCCCACCTTGGTGGGTTGAACATGAATTACGGAGTTCTGGGCACTAGTATTATTAGACATAGTGGTAGATAGAATGAGATTTAGCCTTGGGGGCTGAAATAATTGTGCAGAGTCTCACCACGACTTAGAAAGTAGGGAGGAAATGAAGTGGTACGGGTGCGTGAGATATATGCTACCGAGCGGGAGCAGGAGTGGGATGTGCTCTGATAGTCGAGTCCTTTTCGATTCTCTGCCTGGTATTCGCGACTTGATGGTGGTCAGCCGGCTACTGCGCCGTTTCTATAACCAGACTACGAAACTGCGCAAACAATATACTTGCAAGGAGACCTGCAGAACCCACCCCGCCCCACCCCCTCCCCTCCCCCTCCCCCCCAAAAATTCCAATATCCATCTCTTTGCGTCCCATCTTCAGCTATGCGGCACAGCTAGCTCCTTCCACGTATTCCATAGGGAAAGTTTAGACAATTTGGTCAACCGGACATTTTTACCCTTGTAAGTGGGCCTAGTGCATTTCATAAAGCACACCAACACCTCACAGAGTTGGATAATGAACTACTACCTTCCGTCATAGGAATAACTTTTCACTAATTCACGGCGGGATTCCAAGATTATAGCATGATTTTGAAGATTATTTATAGGATAATTTAGACATGTACCGCTAACGCATCTGATTTTTCACTCTTGACCCAATTATACTGCTCTAGAACGATTTCGCAGTCAAATCCATGAACACGTCCATGTTTTTGACCGGACCAGTGATGCCAAGCGAAGGAGTACTTTCATCAAGAACCGGGAACTTTTGATCTAGACCTTGCGCCAATCTTACGTCGAATCGACGGAAAAGAATCGCAATGAAAGCGTAAACTTGTTCTTTGGCCATAACGCGCCCAGGGCAGTAACTAACACCACCACCAAAAGGACGGTATGAAGAGTGTTTGAGCAAACCCTTATCCTCAGTGAATCGCCTAGGGTTGAAGTGCTTGTAATCGTCACCCCAGACTTGCTCGTTCATATGAAGTTGACGAGATGGCATGAGCACATTTGTTCCTGCTTGCAACAACTTATCTCCAATCATAGTGGGTTCCAAAACTTTACGGCTCATCATTGCTCCTCCATTGAGACGCAAAGACTCGTGGAAGGCGCCGTCTAATGCCGGTGCATTGGCACAGAGGTGCTTGATATCAAGTTCGCCGTCTTTCCAGCCCCCTTCTATTTCTTTGTTTACTTCTTCGAGAAGAAGCGCATTCGAAACAAGATGTGCAATGAGCCAAAACGTGATGTTGTATTCATTAGAATTGGCTCTGAAGAACGTCAGTTAATTTTCGAGCACGTGGAACATGAGGAGAGAGTAAGCGCTTACGCCCAGAAAATCAATAGGAGCATGCATGCTCTGCTGTCAATATCAATTCCCACAATCTCTTGGGCCTTGAGAACTTGCTGAATGCCCCAGGCCTGACCCACTCGTTCGATCTCAGGTAGACTGCTAAACTGCTTCATCGTCTCTGTCATGGTCCGCCGTGCCTTGGCCACTTTAGAAGAGAAAATCTCCGGAAGGCCAAAGAAGACCATCCAAGCCTGGTCATTGAAATCTAGCATGTTCTGTACTATGTCGGGATTAAGTCGATGTAGAGTGTGTCCGAACATGGAGAAAGTCGCAGCTTCGACCAGTGTGTATCGAGCCAAATCTTTCAGGGAAACCCTGCGAATGAGACCATTCATCTGCACGGTACAAAAGTCCAATTTTGAGGGGTGGATAGAGTCTTTAAGAGATATTATGAACTGCGACGACATCTCTGTCATGTGTGGACCAGGAAGTAGCTGCGCGATATAGATTTCTTCGATGACCTTGATAAGAGAGAGTTGTTTGGGATTGACTGGATTTTTATGCACGTAACACTTCTCACCCGGGATAGGTTTGTGCCATGCTAGATCCAACGCTGCTCCTTTGAATCCAAAGTTGGTGAGAACTTGCGTGAGGTGTCCATCCCAGTTGAGCGTGGATACCTTTCGGTATACTTCGGCAACGTCACGGGGACCAGTTACTATGTAGAATTTGTTGAAGCCGACTTGGAGTGCAAAGGGCTCATGGGTACGACGGGTGAAATCCCTAGAGTCATTTGGTTAGTAGGAGGCAACTGACGCGCGCCGGTTGTTGTGAACGTACAACCCGCGTTCGATCAACTTGTCAGAGTTTTGAAAGAAACTGATAGCATGGCCTGTGAAGAATTCAGATAAGTAGGATGGCTAAGTTATGGTGAAGCGGTACCATTTACCTAAGACTATAGAACTAGGGTTAGCGCGCGCGCGGGGCTGAGTGCGGGGCTTATCTGGAGAGCACGGGATGTGGCTTACACGGAATCCAGTAGGGCAGCTCTTTGGGATCTTGGGGCCTGAGGTAAGGGCGCACGGTGAATCTCCAGACGCGCCAAAGCAGGAGCCAGGTGGCCAGCACTGCAGAAACGAAGAAGGCTGATGATAGGTCAACCGCGCAAATCGATCTTGAAAGCCAAACAATCATGGTAACTATATTATAGATGCACGGATAGGGGGAATCACAGTATGGGAAAGATAATTGCGGGTGAACAGGCACAACTTGCATGCGGGCCCGGACGCCTACAAATACATGGTGCTCTCGAGTCAAGAGGCAAGCGGCAAGAGGAAGAGGCAAGAGGCAGGACCCAGGACCCAGAATCTAGGACCCAGGCAGGACCCAGGACTCAGGATCCAGGACCCAGGACCCAGGACCCAGGACCCAAGACCCAAGACCCAAGACCCAAGACCCAAGACCTCACCAACCACATGCATGTCCGCTGCAAGAACATCGTCATGTTAAAAATACATCTTCTACCGTTCTGCGTACCCCCGCACAACTAGCAGGTCTGTGAATCAATCATATGGAAAGCTACTGCCCGAGA
Organism: Clarireedia hainanense; assembly: GCA_026225975.1. Classification (NCBI taxonomy): domain Eukaryota; kingdom Fungi; phylum Ascomycota; class Leotiomycetes; order Helotiales; family Rutstroemiaceae; genus Clarireedia; species Clarireedia hainanense. The sequence continues at coordinate 128,497 of JANHAA010000075.1, forward strand.
TTCGCGACTGATGGATGATTTAGGCAACACTAGCCGAGTGAACATTACAGGGAGCCTTTCTTCACATGTTCGCATACATGTCTTGCAATTAGTCGCTGCATATGCATATAAACCAGTCCAGCGGCTCGGGGCTGAAACTTCATGCAGCGCATTAATGTGCCCAGCCAGTATACCAGCGGCGTAAACAACTGTGCTTACTTACCATTGGTCACCCCATGCAGTTCTCGTCGGAATTGCATGTAGGAAAGTAACACGCGTGGGGTCGATTGAAGCTTGGCCGGTAGAGACTTTCGGGTAAACTGCAACTCACCTAGTAGAGATCCTTCCGGAGTTCTCCCAGTAAGTTTTTAAATCTTGTACTTGAGCTCTTACAAGGAGATTGCTTCTGGTGCTGTACACGCAAAGCTATTAATTTTCTAATTTTGTCATTCACATTTACAGCCATACCAGATCGAGAAATTCTCAGCATGGTCGGCGCTGCTACTCAGAAGGTCGAGAACAACGTGAGCGCTATAGAGATTTCGAGTTCCGACACTACAGCCCCCTTTCTCCACTCATGGCGGCTTGCAATTGTCATCGGGTCTTTGTGCTTAGGCGTCTTTCTCCTGGCACTTGACATGAACATTATTGGCGTTGCCATACCAAGAATCACCTCGGACTTCCACTCTTTGGATGACGTTGCGTGGTATGGCTCTGCGTATCTTTTGACTGTCACTGCTTTTCAGCCCTTCTTCGGAAATCTTTTCAAGTATTTCGATCCTAAACTGGTCTACATGGGTTCCATAGCTCTTTTCGAAGGTAATCACAAATTCCGCGATTCTGAGAGCTGCCTAACTCAGGATAGTGGGCTCAATCCTCTGTGCCGTCGCTCCTTCTTCGAACGTCCTTATCGGCGGCCGCTCATTACTTGGTTTTGGGGCTGCCGGTATACATCAAGGCAGCTTGACGATAATAAATTATGCGGTAGAGTTAGAAAAGAGACCGTTGTATCAAGGCATAGTCATTAGCGCCTTTGCAGTGAGTGTTTGTGTTGGGCCCGTCCTCGGTGGTGCATTTACCGACAAGGTGAATTGGAGATGGTGTTTCTGGATGCAAGTCTCTCCGTCTGTAAACTGCTTAACTTTACAGGAGCTAACTAACAGCAGTAACCTGCCTCTTGGTGCTGTCGTCATCTTTGTGATTTGGGTCTTCTTCTATCTTGGAAACACCAAAGACTCCAACAGAGCGCTCCCCCTATCATCGAAGCTGAAGCGTATGGATATTCCAGGAATCATTATCTTTTTAGGAGCAATATATTGCCTCTTGCTAGCCTTACAATGGGGCGGCCAGACGATGTCATGGAAAAGTGCCAAAGTCATTGGGCTCTTCATTGGGTTTGGATTGCTTACCGTGTCCTTTGCTATCTTGCAATGGAAGCTCGGGGAATATGCTACAATTCCTGTCAGAATTATCCAACACCGGTCAATCTACATGGGTAGCCTCTTTCTTATGCTATTTGGAATGATGAGTTTTGTCGTGAGTTAAACACACGTGGTAGGTAGTACTTGAACGAAAATACTGATATCCTCCAGTACGCCTACTATCTCCCAATTTATTTCCAATCCATTCAGGGTGTGGATGCTATTGATAGCGGTGCACGCTTCATAGCATTAGTTCTTCCACAAATAGTTGGTCTAGTGATTACCGGAGCTATTGTGACACAATGGGGCTACTATGTACAGTGAGCAACGTTTCGTTGGTATTACACATCGGTTGATAGCTTTTAGGTCCCTTACATGATAGCCGGAACGATTATTGCCATAGTTGGAGCGGGTATGTTGACTACAATCGACGCTCATACACCTACGATTCGATGGAGTGCATATATGGTGATCAACGGTTTGGGCACCGGCATTGCGCAGCAGCTGCCATATACGGCCTTGCAGGTTGTTTTGAGGTATTTCTTGAAGTATACGTTCGTACAAAGTGTGTTGATCGTTGACCGTTATGCAGTGAGGAAGATGTGCCGACCGGTAATGGTATGTCGAGGGTAAATGTCTATGGTACTTTGAACGTTGCTAAAATTTAGTAGCTATCGCCGTCTTTGTGTATCAGATTGGAGCGTAAGAGCGATCTCTCCATATAAGTAGATAATCTAACCAAAAGGCAGTGCCATCTCCGTCTCCATCGCGCAGAATTTATTTCTCACCAAGCTTAAAACAATCGTACCCGCATATACCTCTGACGTAAATGCTGCGGATGTTATTGAGGTCGGAGCTACTGGACTTCAATCTCTCGCCGGATCATCGTCTACGATTCTCATCGCACTACGCGAAGCGTACGCAGATGCCATCCAGGACACGATGTATTATGCACTTGTCACAGCGATCGTAGCCCTTCCTTTCGCCAGCGGAATGCAGTGGTTCAACATCAAAAAAATCGCGGAGGAAAGACGCCAAGCCAAGCTTCAACTCGATGGATCGGAGGTAGTGACCACGAATAGTGTTTCAGGAATTGAGAAAACCGAAGGGGTATGATTGTACTGGAGGAACACAGGCTCAGTCAAGTATTCTAAAATGCATCGTAAATTTATATATCAATATATATTTGCAGAATTTCTTCCAGTATCATCTCATGGTTTTCAACCTGCAAATTCGGCTCTATCTAATTCTTGCCTCCCGAGATACGCAACCACATTTTCTTCGTCCCCACGTACCCAAGGCATCTCCAACTATTTTCAAAACTACCAACCAAGCTCCGTAGAAGCTACAAAACTATATAAGTGATTGGTCGACGAATGTACCATACAGCTGTCTGATTCGGTGTGAGCCCGGCTTATCGACAATATCCTATAAGACATACCATAGCACAGAACGCTGTACCTAAATCTTGTAATTAGTACTTGATTTCGAGAACGTTGCCACAACTCTATGAGCCACTCACAGTTCTGCCAATAGTTCTCCGGTTGCTTGACGATTGTCCTGAAGACTAGGCCGAACAATACAATGACGATCAGGCAGTTCCCGATATACCAAAAACTGGATTTGGGGTGCAACTGTAGGCCAGAAATTACTGAGAAATGCATCTTCACATATGCGTGATGAAAATACTGGATACGGATGGCAATCACAAGATATTTAGTTATGAACCTTGAAAACGCTAAACCCCCCCTTATCCACCTACTGCCTTTTATGCCGAAATGGGGCTACTACGCTAGGCTTCGCGATACCCCTGTGGATCAAAGTCAGCCCCGGTCTTAGCTTTTTTGTTTGTTTTTTTATAGATTGGGGCTTTCCCGCGGTAACGACAGGGTCCATGGGCGTTACTTTTGCAGCGCCACATCACTACATTCTCTCGGCACATTGCCTCGCTTCATTCTTTTCCAATTGGCTGGCACCGATTGGGGTCATTTACCACGCTTTGGAAATTACGCTGCACACCACACTCTATACCATACCACACTGCCTGCTCATCGTTCTCATCCCCAAGAATCTTTTTCCTTTCTTTCTTTTTACAGTAACTCACCAGATCCCATTCCGTATAATTACAATGCCTTCATTTATACTTGCTATTATCTTTCCTCTATCGGGATGGATGCTGTATACACTATACAGCCTCATGGTGAACTACAGCATCGCCAAAAAGACCGGCCTTCCTCTTGTAATTCTACCTATCGATTCAGGAAATCCATTATGGATGAGCATTGACACCAAAGTCCTGTCATTCTTTAAATATCTACCATTTGGCTTCAAGAACTTTACTCGCTTTAATTACCGGGGATGGGAGATCAATGATCGTTACAAGGCCCACCAAGAGCTTGGTGATGCATTTATCTTAGTCACACCTGGCAAGAATTGGCTGCAGCTCTGCAATGCAGACACTCTAGCAGATATCTTCTCTCGAAAAGCTGAGTTCACTAGACCTACAGAGATGCTAGAAATGCTCAATATCTTTGGACCAAACCTAGGAACTACAGAAGGACAACAGTGGCAACGGCATCGCAAAATAACAGCAACCTGCTTCAACGAGCACAACAATGAGCTGGTATGGTCAGAAAGTATCCGGCAAGCAAGTGGTATGCTTGAATATTGGGTATCCAAGGACTCAATCCGTACTGTCGCTGATGATACCCGAACCTTCTCACTTCATGTAATGTCTGGTGCTGGCTTCGGTAAATCCTACCAGTATCAAGGCTCCGACGAAGATTCAACCATGCAGGGATCTCTGAGTTACAAATCTTCTTTGAAGCTCATTCTCGACAACTGTATCCCACTAGTTGTACTCGGTCCCAGGAATCTAGAGAAATATTACCGGTGGCTGCCCAAAAGCTGGAAGGAGCTTCACCATGCCACCGTTACGTTCAAAAAGTACATGACCGATGTTTATGAGGAAGAGAAACGAGCAGTAGCAGATGGCAAGCCTCGGGGAAATAATCTCATGACATACCTTGTACGAGCATCCCAGACAGAGACCGGTTCACAAGGCGGTTTGACAGAACAGGAAATCTATGGGAATATCTTTGTGTTCAACTTCGCTGGCCACGATACAACTGCCAATTCTCTAGCATTTTGTATCGTCCTCATTGCAACACGTCCTGATGTTCAAGACTGGATTTCAGAAGAGATCAATAGCGTTTTGGGAGAACACGATGCAGAGACCTCCTCTTATGTCGATATCTTTCCCCGCTTGAAACGCTGCTTATCCGTTGCGGTAGGTCATTTACAATAATAGATGAAGGGGTGCTTTCTAACCTTGTTGAATAGTATGAGACCGTACGACTGTACACACCGGTGGCCCTTGTGAAAACAAGCGGTACCGAACCACGTTCTTTGGAGGTAAACGGGAAAACATATGTTCTTCCCCCCCAAACAATGATCATTCCCAGCTATTCAGCTTTGCATACTCATCCTCGCCACGTAAGTGTCTCTTATTTTTCAACTATGTTTCATGACATTCGAAGATGGGCCTAATGACGTAACTGGAATTTTACTAGTGGGGATCCAACTCACTCGAATGGGAGCCTTCACGTTGGGTCAACTCTCCACCCTCACCGACAGAGACTCCCTTGGCAGAAACCCTCTCAGCAGAAACTTTCCTACCGTCACCAGAAGCGAACCCCAAGGCTGCAAATCCATTTATAGCATGGTCTGCTGGCTCTCGAGTCTGCCCTGGCAAGAAATTCTCACAGGTAGAGTTTGTCGGCATCTTGGTAACTCTATTCCGCAACCACCGCGTTTCGCCTGTACTGGAGAAAGGAGAGGATGAAGCAGCAGCAATAAAAAGATTGAAGACATTGATTAAGAAAGACACTGGATTCAGATTGTTGTTGCAGTTGTTGCACCCGGAGAAGATAGGTTTGAAATGGGTGAGAAAATAGATTGTGGGGAGCGGGGGTGGTGAAGGGGAGGGGGGGAACTTGGGTGGATAACAATCTATGGCTATGATCTGACTGTTTTCTGCAGCATCTGTTGTATTAAACTAAACCATCGAGTTTTAATTAGTAGACCGCAAGTAACCAACTGAAGAAATAAGTGCCCAGGCAGGGGCGATGCGCAAACAATTGTGTATATAATGTGAAGTGATGACGTACGGTGTCGGTACAAGATCGTGGGCGTAGGTGAGTACGAGTAATTCAACACAAAGAATAAACGGATTCCTGGAGGAAGAATTAATGATGCCCGTCGTTCGAAGTGTCTAGAAGAAGCGAAAAATACTCATTAGAATATACATAAGTACATTTACACAAAGGATTCAGCTGCTTATCGCCTCAGCTCGAAATTTGACATCCAAGATATATATAGATATATCTTTCCGAGCTCTACTGAGTACTTGTCTCTTTCAGGCCGCGATGGATATTCGATATGAGTTCAGAGTTGCAAGCTATGAGTCTGCAAGGGGGTGTTATGTTATGATAGCAGTCGAATGATTGATTCAGTATTGAAGTTGGGAACAGGCTCGAGAAGACCCAACGTCTCCTGCTGGTTCATCTCCGTCTGAGCGCGTGGAAATACTATAACATGGTGTGTTTTGTTCTTTTGAATTGGTCGTCATTCTATATTTATATTTGGATACTAGAACTATGCGGCGTGTAGTAAGTCCTCTGCTCTATTTTCAGAATTCACTATTTGGACTTGATATAGAAGTGGCCTTCTGAGCAAAAAGAAGAAAAAATATTTCATGATATATCTACTGAATAACTACTCTTCCATTGTTTTATTGTAGTTGTTTTATCTTACTATTCTTTGGCTAATACTATTTCTCTTTATTTTTATACTAGATATCTATATAAAAATCGTGAAAGTCTAAGATTAAATATATATTCTGTATAGAAACAATTTGTTATTTACTATTAAAGATACAAAATTTCGTTTACTTTTTATATTTGAATAAATCTATTTCAAAAAGTTATTTAATATATATATAAATTAGCCTGTCGAGAAAGGCGAATACACCAGTTCAAAGATAGAGGAAAATGCTGCTAAAACCCGAAAGATGATCATAATTGGAATAGAACCTCTTTATGATTCATTCAATTCAACTTTTACACTAAACGACCTTTGTCTTAGTCCTACAAGACTTTTGCTTCCCAAGAATATTCTCTTGTCACAACCACAATTTATAACGTGGCAAGATCAAATATCTCCACTGATCCGCCCAACTAGTTATCAATCAACCTAATAACCGGGTCGCAAACGCCTGACTTTTGATGCCTAAAGCTGATCAGAGAGCAAGCCCATTTAATTTTCCTGGAAGATTATGTCATCGAAAATAGCGGTCCCATTGACGAAGCCAGTGTGCGCATTAGAGAGCACACCCGCATCAGATCTCGAAGCTCGCTTCGGAAGCGTCACCGCGCTCCCTATTCGCGACCAAGTCTTGCCATCTGACGAGTAGTAGCCGCTCGCACTTGCATTGGCAATGCTGAGCCGTACCCACACTGGTGGACGCACCGTGGGCACTGAGGACGAGTTCGTGAGATACCCATTGCCGGCCGAGTCCCACTCGAAGATCACACCTTGACTAGGGGTGACTACAACCGCTGCGTAGCCTGTGGCGTTGAAGTGGCGGGCATCATTCGGAGGACTCAATGTATTGAAATTGTTGCGAACGACAACCCCAGCTTTCGAGGAATCGTCCACTGCGTCAATGGATGTCACCAATGCTGAGATGCTACCAGAAGATCCAATAGCGCTGGGCTTGTACACAACAGCCCAGTCATCATACGAGCCGTTCACGTTTCGACCGGAGGCTCGAATGCCAATGGAATTGCAGAGCTGCCCGAAGGATGCAGGCCATGTCGATGACGTGTGCCACGTTTCATTCAGTGGATATAGTCCGGGCATCGTCCCATTTATCGAAATGGTCCCCTTCTGCTTCGTGCGCGTGTTGGTGTACGTTGCCACAATAGACACCGACGGCACGGAGCATTTGTCATTCGACAGTTCCCAGATTCCGGTTGCGGAGCTGTCAGCTGGAACATCCTCTGGGATCTGCACTGATTTGGCGGCCGAATGGGCATCAGTCGTGATGTTGAAGGACACATCGCTGAACGGTGCATCATCAAAGTTCCAAATATTGACCATTAGGTCTCCGGGTAACTTCGACGGAAACTCGAGACTGATTCCCGAGTCCGCAACGGGAGGATTCATAACTGGCCTCCCTTCACGCGCACCTGGTTTGATCCCAGCTCTGTATGCAATACGCTGGCCCTCTAGTGTGGTTCCTGTCAACCCCGGCACAATAAAATTGCGCAAAAAGGTATTGTTAAGCACTCCTGAACCATGCGGAGCATCTGTGAAGTCGCGGTTGGCCGGAAACAAGCCAAAATTATCCGTGAGTGTATTATTTGCTGTGTGCATACCGGGATTTGCAGGGAAGCCTTGGTTAGGATTGTACCATCCAAAGCCGGAGCCGTTCCTGGCTTCAGGTAGAAAGTCATTGTGCTCGAAGATGTAGGAGTTGGAGCCTTCGTCGGTGTACAGTCCATACCAAGTACTGTTGAGTACATAGTTGTTACGGAAGACCGTGTCTGGACTCTTGGACAACGTATAAATGCCACCAAGATCCGTGTGAGACCAGCCAAAGTCGTTGACGATATTTCCCTCAATGACGTTGTTTCGTGCTGTGGTCGGGGTGTAGAAGATCGGTTGGTACTTGTATGTGCCACGGTCGACGTAAGTCTGGCTCCCACCTTCATCATTCATGCCCCAACCATATCCGATACAAATGCCAGAGTATGGGACGTGGAAGAGATCATTGTTTTTTACGCTGGAGTCTTGCACATATGTGTAAAGAATTGGCACTGTTGAGCTGAATAACGACGATATGTTGTAGAAAATATTCCCTTCAACATGGATGCCAGAATTGATCAGTCTGGTATCGTTCGGATGATGCGCCGGGATGTTGATACCGCCTCCAGTGATGGAGTTTCCCATGACCTGGGTGAAATAGCCATTTGTTACTGAAATATCTTTAGCACCAAGTCCGATACCAGTTAAATGAGCATTAGGATCATTCCCAATACCGAAACCGCCGCTACCCATTTGCTGATAAGAGCCCCCGTCAAAATGTATGTCGCGCGCGGCAGATACTTGTATGGCGCTTGGCATTTGATACCAATGTGATCTGGTAGCTTCAAATTCTGGATAAGTAACATTCTCGCCGAGATACCCGCCTGTCTGCTGATCGACATATCCGTAGCCCTGGCCAGGTTTTAACCATGTTGTGTGCGCCTAGAAAAAGTAATCAACCTGAAGTCTCTTGAAATTTGAAATGGTAATGCCTACAAAATTCAAACCTTCGAATGATATGTGCTGAGCAGGGTTGTCATAGGTACCAGAGACGACAACCAGAGCCTCCTGGACGCCAAGATAAGTGTCGGCTGTCGACAAGTCCTCTCCTTCCAGTGGCATATAGTACACGATTCCCGCATCCGAATCAAGGTAATACTCTCCTCCCTCGTCAAGAAGGGCCAAGGCATTCTGGATCCACACGCCGAAATCGGAGAATGGAGCGACAAAGTCATCCCACCCGATCACTTGATTCTTCCAACAATCTTGTACCATGATTAGCTCACGATTACCCACAGCTTTGATTGGGGCATATCGATCTGTGAAAGAGTTGATAGAGCGCAGTTCCGCGTTGGCTATGCCAGGAGTGGTCATCAGCCAGTCATAGTCAGGAGTGGTCCATTGCACACTTGTGTTTGTGAAACTTAAATACTTCCTATCTAGTTTTGCCCGGGCGTAATTTGCAGCCCATCCGTTAACGTAAAGATTCCTAGATTGCGTGTTCTTTGGGACATTTGCAATGTATATGCCAGATGTGTCATTCTTTTTCCAATTCGTAACCTTCAGGCCTCCAGAAATAGTAGTTCCGGAACCTGTAGCTTTCCACGTTACGGTATAGCCATTGCTTCCAGAATCCTCGGTTGAAAAATGCAGTGGTGCATCCAGATAGTAGATTCCATCGGACATGAATACGGTGATGTTGTCCTTTTGGCCAGCTGATATGGCATCACGGACGGCGTTCTTGGCTTTGACAATATCTGTAAAGTGCGTGGAACTCGAGCTATTATCTCTACTTTGCCCTTCGGGATGATCAAGAGAGACGTAGAAGTTCGTTGCTGAACATATGGACGTGAGGCGAGAAGTCGCAAGAAAGAAAAGGACAAGAGTTTTCGTGAGTGCCATGTTGCATTTCCTGCAAAATCGCACAGTCAGAATAGCCAACAGCACCTCGCTCCTTTAAGGGGATCATGGCCAAGATGTTTGCATCCACAGAGCGTGCGAGAACGTCCGAGGTTGATGGCCTGCGGTGGCTAGAGGATCAGGTACATGCCGAAAGCCTAAATAAGGAGGGGAAGAAGAGAACTTTATCCGCCGGTTGATTTCAAATTGGCAGGTGAATGCGCTCCCCACAATAAACATTCAGAAATCTACCAAGAGATACTCCGTAATCCGTTAGGTGGTGAGATCTCACAAATATATGTCACACCAAAAATCTACTACCACTTTATTGGGCCGCCTATAAGGCCCTGTAACCTTAAGGCTTTTTAAGGCCGCTACGTAGTTAAAAAGCTTAATCGTCAGCTTTCCGATGTCTTCTACAGAATTGTACCTTTCTGATATTCAATATTTAAGAATTTTAATAAAATAAAATGAAAATTGAAAATGATAAAAACGATTAGTAATATATTTCTTGTGCACAAAATTTACCTTTATATTATGGATAGTTTGCGTGATATGTATTCTGATACTGGGGTGGCGCCCCCTAGCTTCCCCGGAGGCGCTAATCCAAACACGTGGTTCGCCAAAGTCCTCAACCTCACCTCCCTCGCCTCCATCACACTGAAACCCATCTCGCTCACGTATCAACTCTTTCCTTGCTAAATCCGCGCCATGGATAGCTGCCGAAGAACTATGCTCATATTGTCGTCAAAGTGATCGCCCGTGACATTCGCTGCGCTTACATATCTGATTATGAGCAGTCCCATTAGAGTTCTACCCGAAGGCATTTTGGTGCGGGCGGGTATGTCACTTGGACCTTCAGCTGACCATGGAATCAGTTCGTAGGATACGAACAATGTAAGGATCATTGGGTATCATATTGCTCTTCTTGATGGAGAAACCCTAATGGAGAAAAATCCATTGCTGCTTTCACCTCCAGAGTACATGTAGCTCGACCTTTCAAGTCGCGCCTTTCCAATCGCAATTACCGGAATCGTCTTCAATCCCACACGCTAGGACGATTTCACTTCGACGTGTGCTGTTTCTCCGCCCTTTGCAGTACTCGCGTGCATATGGTTCATCGGTCCCTCCGGTACACCATCTTTGAGCTGCTCGTCCATATGGATTGTCACGAATGCGTCACCAAATACCTCGCTAATTTCCTCCAGCGATTTACCAGCAGTCTCTGGTAGGAAAAAAAATACAGCGACAGCACTGACGAGGTTGCATGCGATGAAAAAGAAGTAGTATCGCCAACCGACATTAGTTAAAGCAACTGGTGAAGCCTGAGCCAAGACAACCTGGATGACAAACGACCAGAACGTTCCGATAGCACCTCCAATAGCACGAATCTGGGTGGGGAATATCTCCGCAGTGTATACGGGCGCTCCAGAGTTCCATGAAAGCGAGAAGATGACGCCAAAAAGTATGAGGAAGAAAATGCCGAAACCGTTAGCGACTGTGTTGTCGCTTCCGCCGTACACCGAAACGATCGCCTGCACAATTGCAATGTCGATAAGCATTCCAATTGAACCGGCCAAGAAGAGAGTTCGGCGCTTGACGCGGTCGATGATGAACAACAAACAGAATACATTGGCCAATGGGCCAGTGAGCCCCCACACACCAGCCAGAAGGAGAACAGTCGAACCTTTGATACCGAGTGACTTGTACATCGTGGTTTGGTAATAATTTATCGCAGAAATGCCACATATTTGCTGGCCGATTTGAACCAAGCTTCCAAGGATCAGACGTTTCCGGTAGGACGGTTTCTTCAGGATGGCCATGAGGGAGGTCACTTCATTCTCCTTCTCCCACGTTATTTGATCGCGCATCTGGATGAATTCCTTCTTCAGGACCTCCTGATCGGCATCATGGCGACGGAGCCTCTTCATGACCTTGGCTGCTTCTTCGGTTCTGCCCTTCTCAAGCAGCCATCTTGGAGAGCGCGCGAGGAAGCACGACCCGGCCAGCAGCAGGATAGCCCAGAAGACTTGAAGACCAACGGGGAAGCGGTACTGCAGAGTATTCAGCAAGCGATCAGTTCTTCAAAAAAGCGAGGTTGCGGAACAACTGACCGTGAACTGTCCAGATGAGAAGTATACTCCGTATCCAACCCAATTCGAAGTCATGTAGCCAAATCCAATACACTGGGCATGAAGACCGACAAAGAAGCCTCGATGACTTGCTGGCGCGATCTCAGACTGATACATAGGGATAGCGAAGTATATGATACCAATGGCAATTCCGGCGATCAATCTCCCGAAGATCAAAAGAATGGTTTCCTGAGCAGCGGTTTGCATAGCGGTCCCGATCGCAGCCACTACTGCACCAATCTGAATAGTCCCACGTCTGCCGAACCGGTCGCCAATCAGCCCAGATAGCAAGCAGCCCACAGCTCCTCCTGCCGTATAGACAGAGATTATACCGCCTAACATGGCAGGGTTAGGGTGAAACTTCTCTTCGAAGTAGACTTGCGACTGCGCGGTGGAGAAGATACCCGAATCGTAACCCCATAGTAGCGAGCCAATACCAACGAAGAATGCTAAAGTTTGTCAGCCGGCGCCCACAAGCAGAATAAAATTTCGAATCTGCTATTCACCGCAGAAGTAAGTGTATCCAGAAGCATCTGGAGAGATGAACCTGGGGCGATGCATGATCCACTGAAATTCCGTATAGTACGAGTATCTTACCAGCTAACGCGTGAATGCTTGCAGCCAGTGTGAATTTTACCCAGATTTAATAGCAATGACTTTCCATGAACTCTCCAACAGTAATTAGCTTGCTATCTGGCTCGCCCAATCATCCCGTAAGCCCCTTAATTTGGCGCACCAATTGAAGCCCGAAGCATTTCGGCACGACACATCCGAGCTACGCGGGGAAATGCGGGGTCTCGAAACAATCACTTCCGGTTTGGACATTCATATTATCCAGACGTTGTGGAGGACGAAAATAACCGATGGGTAAAGTGGTATTCCTCTGTACTTGATGACTCCCGAGAGCCGTTCACGCTGCATGTCATTAGTGAATAAACTCAAGCCCATGTATCGGCATATGGCATCCACGTCACCTGTTGATCCAGCTTGAAGGACTCGCAGTCGAAGCTTGACGTACTTAACATTGAATCATCTGATCGGAAGCATCCTAGCTTTGCAGACAATCTCCAGAATTTTTCAGCAGCCCGGGTTGAATAACGACGTCGAGAAAGATGAAGTTTACTCACGGAGTCTGGTTCAACCAGGAAAATTGTAAAATTCACAATGCTGTAGAGGTCACAGATATCACTACGGCGAGCTCTGGCGAGATTCGAGCTCTCTGCACCATTCAGCATGTCGCGCATCGAGGGGACACGTTAAACAAGCCGACGATTACATTGCAAATTGCCGGCCCAGCGCCAGACATTATCTCCTGCAAAGCAGGGCATTTCCGAGGCGCCAAGAATACGGATCCACGATTCACTCTATTCCCAGATGTGGGCATGGAGGTTACCAAGACAGATGTGCAGATTGGAAAAGTTGAAGAGAAGAATGTCACGTCTTTGAGTTGTGGTGCCCTTTCCGCCGAACTCAATGCCAGCCCAAAGCAGTTCAACCTGGCATACAGGTCTTCGCACACCGGCAGGCTCTTGACAGAATTGGCCTTCGAGAGCGTTCAATATATTATTGCACCACCCGAGCATGGTATGCCTCTACCTCTCAGGGCATCGACTGCTATCGCTGACCCTTATTACCGTCGGCCCGACCAGAAAGGTAGATGCGCTTATATGAGCCTGTCTTTTGGCTTACAAGTTGGTGAATATGTGTATGGACTTGGCGAAAGGTTTGGTCCACTTGTAAAGAACGGCCAAGAGATTGACTTGTGGAACGAAGATGCGGGTACTTGTACTCCATATGGTACGTCTGATCACTATAGTCTTCTCAGCAAATTTGAATAAGCTCACCAGCCTTACAGCGTACAAGAACATTCCTTTCTACATGACGAATCGAGGTTATGGCGTGTTCTTCGACCATTCAGATCTGGTGTCCTTGGAAATACAGACTGAGAAGCTCGCAAAAGTCAACGTTGCTGTCCAAGGCGAAGAAATTCGCTGGTACATCATCCATGGCCCGACCCCTAAGGAGGTGAGAAATAGCGAATTGCAGTGCCCCCCTCATTCAGACTGCTTGTAAACCCAAGAAGCTAAAATTTCCATCAGATACTGCAGAAATACACACTGCTCACAGGTCGTTCTGCCCTGCCGCCTCCATGGAGCTTTGGGTTGTATCTTTCGACCTCGTTCCTGACCGATTATGACGAAAAAACAGTCACTGCACAATTAGACGGGATGGCAGAGCGCGGTATACCCATGTCCGTTCTGCATTTCGACTGCTTCTGGATGAAAGCTCATCAATGGACCGATTTCACCTTCGACCCGCAGTACTTTCCCGATGCCAAAGGCTTTCTTCGCCGTCTGCACGAGCGTGGACTCAAAGTCTGTGTTTGGATCAACGCATACATTGCACAAAATTCCGATGTGTTCGAAGACGCAATGGAGCATGGATATTTGATCAAGCGGCTCGACGGCTCGGTCTGGCAGAGCGACATCTGGCAAGCTGGTATGGGCATCGTCGACTTCACGAATCCGGACGCCCTCAACTGGTACCAGAAGCATCTCTTCCGTCTGCTCGACATCGGAGTGGACAGTTTTAAGACGGACTTTGGCGAACGGATACCATGGGAAGACGTCCAGTTTTTCAATGGCATGAACCCTCGAGCTGGTCACAACTACTACTCGTATCTGTACAATAAAACCGTTTATGATGCGATTGCGAAGGTGAGAGGGGCAGGCGAGGCGGTGCTATTTGCTCGTGCCGCCACGGCCGGTGGACAGCAGTTTCCCGTGCATTGGGGAGGAGATTGTGAGTGTACATGGCCGGGAATGTCTCAGTCGCTTCGTGGAGGCCTATCTTTGGGCCTGAGCGGCTTTGGCTTTTGGTCCCACGACATCGGGGGCTTCATGTCGGAAGGCCAGGCACCAACGACACCCGAAGCGACGCTGTACAAGCGTTGGGTCCAGTTCGGCATGCTCTCCTCCCACTCCAGACTCCATGGCTCGGCGACCTACCGGGTACCGTGGTTAATCGATGACGAGGCTAGCGACGTTCTGCGGAAGTTTACGCGGCTGAAGAACAAGCTGATGCCATACATCTACCTCAAAGCGATGGAGGCTCATAGCACGGGTATTCCCCTGCTCCGGGCCATGTTTCTGGAGTTTCCACAAGACCGTACTTGTCAGACACTCGACAACCAATATATGCTTGGAGACAGCCTGCTGGTTGCGCCAATCTTTGATGATGAAGGAATTGTAGAGTATTACGTACCGGCAGGAAAGTGGAGAGGCTTACTAGACGGAAAGCTTCGCACCGGGCCAGCCTGGATTACCGAACAGTTCGATAACCTGCACCTCCCGGTCCTGCTCCGAGAAGATCGAGTGCTCCTTGTCGGCAAAGAAGAACGACCAGACTATGACTGGGCGTCTTCGCTAACCCAGGTTGTCATCGGTGAGGTCACTCAGAAACTGCTAGAAGTTGACGTGCCGAGTAGTCAGAAGCTGGGCGACGTAGCGTCCCGTGCGAAGATTAAGATTGATGATATTAAACAAAAAGCTGGCAGTGTCGTCGACGGTGTACAAGGCTTTATAGAAGTGAAATTTTTAACCGAGTCATCTCATCTATAATAGAAAAGCCTCTAAAATCCAAGAGTCATTCCATATTATATATACTTCAATTGTGATGACTGAGTTCCATTGAGCTCAAATGAAGGTGCCCAATAATAGGCTAAAATCGATCTTAGAATTATAAGCTAAAGGACTAATTACAGATAAGAGGGAACAGTTGAGGAAGGTGCATCGCACCAGATTTATTTACTAAATTGGCTTTGCTCAGTTGAGATCAAAGGCTCTTTCCGGGTGGGATCTCCAACCTGATCCTCAATTCAATCTTACTCTCTCGCTTTGGACTTCTTTCCTGGAACAGGTCCTTATATAGACCAGGCTTGAGCTAGTAACCCCAAGCGGTCACGTATAGCCCCTTAGTGGTGGCCACTAATATAGTGCGATTCGCGGGGCATATAGGCCGAATCATCATATTATTTGCGAGCTTTTAAGCATATAACATCTAAGTACTCTTTACACTGTGAGATATGAGCAATGGTAAAGACTTGGTGGTGGTGTCTAGTGAGGGTCTTACCAAAAATCTTACAACTTCAATAAACAACTTAATATTAAAATTATTTGATCAGATATTTTAATTAGTCACGCTACGCACATTCACATTCAATTTTGGCTTCGAAAATCAATAACAAAATAATCTTAGAAAGTAAAATATTCAAAATCTTTTACTGAAAACCATAATTATTTGAGGTTATATCATCCTTCGTTTTTATATGTACTGTATCTCGCGTGACAGGGGGCTTTATCCGCGATTATTCCAGTACTCAAACTCTCCAGCACAACATCACCACCTCGCCAAACGTGCTATAATCTTAATTACTTATCCTGCTGTCATCACATCACTAGAAGTCTTGAATATCAATCCGAAAGTTGAAATTTATATTACCCCTTGTAGGAATACCCTTAATACAGAAGAGCTAGGTTATGTAGGTAGCTTAGATCTCCCACATAATTAAAGGAATTAGATGTAATTAAATTAGTATATATATCCCTTGACTAATACAGTGCTTCCAGTAGTTGACGTCGAACCAACAGGAACATAGGTAGCGGGAAGAGTGACTTGGGAAGTAGGCTGTAGGAGGAGAACTGAGAGAAAAGACGGGAGGGAGGATGTGGAGTGGCGGTTTTTGAGCAGAAAATCGATTGTTTGTTTGAGAAGCTCAACGATAGATGGTTAATGACTAGTTCAAGAGAAGGGGTGGGGAGAGGGGTAAAAATTTTGTATACAAGATGTGTATCATCATCCGAATAAGCCCAGCTATATCTTACGGTAAGTGCAAATCTCCAATACGCTCGAGAATATCTCTCTAGCGCAGAAAAAGCAGTCCAATTTGAGGCAGTGTATTAGAGCTGATTGTTGTTGTCAACCCGATATCCTAGAGAGTCCGAGACACTGTTATGTCTCCATTATTTAAATAGTTCATTCATGTGCAGTAAGCAAGGTCGAGATCTCAACCATTCATAACTTGATTCATAGCAGTGCGAGACGGCTCGCTTACTAAGAACTCTCTGAGGGCTATCAATCGGTGCTATAAACAGTCTTCCATTCGTAGCTCGATTGTGTTATGAGTGTTAGGCGATCAGACTTTGGCTTCGAGTTATTTCATTAACACATCTGTCATCGCAAGGTGAAGTTCGATCAAACTACAGCTGTGCGGGGTAGGAAAGCAGATTTGGACAACACGATTTCTCAAGAGTGACCTACACCGTTCTGCACACTTCTGCATAAAAAAGTGATATAATCGGCGGCCGATGGATAAAATGTGATGCAGCATTCAGCCATAATATGGAAGTAAACATCTCGTGCCAACCACATGGAAAACTTCCGATGAAAATGACTAAGGCGAAGGGAAAGAAGATATATGAACCTCATGGGTAATTTCGCAATCTCAACGTGAAGACCTATCACTAATGCCTGATTAGAATTTCTTGAGTTGCATCGATTATCTTCAGCGTGTCAGTTTGTCACATCTTACCGTTTTCAAGAGATCTTAGATATTATGTGACCGTGAAATAAATTCTCCAAAAAGGTTACAAATCCATTTGTATACTTGACTGGGTATCATGTAGGTTACGGGACTCCCGAACGCCGCGCTCAGTATGCCATTAGATTGCTTCAGCAAGCCTGATTTAAGCAAGAACTCTAACACATCCATAGGTAAGACTGAGAAGAAATCCTGTGACAACAGCAAGCTGCCTTCTCGATGACCATATTCCAGGCTCTCTCATTGCCCATGCAAGACAACCAAGTGGCCATACGAATCCCATGATGTTTCCCCATAATAGGTCATCCAGACCGCCACCCATGCCTTCATCTCCAAAATCAAACCCACCATCAGCTCCGCCTGTTCCATTTCCCGCATTGCTATCTATCCAAGAGTCTTCCATCCGCAGTAGGGTATTAGGAGATGGCATGGTGTCTGGAGTATGTATGTTTTCTTGAATTGATCGAAATTGAAGTCGTAATTGATTGACTTCAGCTGGCGAGAAGCCTGCAGTGAGAAATCGGTCGAAGCCACGAGGCGCAACGGTTGTACTTGCAGTCGGTGTACTAATGCTTGTAGAAGCGCCGTCGCCTCTTGTATCTTGTACTGTTGCAGTAGGTACTTTCGTGGCCGCTAGTGCCTCCGCGGCAAGTTCAGAAGGACTAAGAATGTCATCGCCAATGGAACAATTTATATACACTCTCGCTGGTGGTGGCTCAACATCTTTCCCCTTGCCTTTTGTGTCTGTAGCTCGAGGAGGTGGTGTAGGAACCTTCAGAATGGTTGATAGGAAATCATTATCTCGTATGAACTTCCCCGCGTATATAAATCGATAAGGGCGCTGCGATGCTGGTGGTTCGAGCTTCGATCGTACAAGATGCTTCAACCCCACACCCGTGAGATTGTTCTGCGCGGGGACGTCCAAATGAAGATCCGTTATTGACTCGGCGAAACGGATAGTGATATGGAGGGGCCTTGATGATATGGAAGCTTTTGGAGTAAGATTAGAAGTCATCGAGCTTTCGCAAATTAGAACTTTGGGACAATGTCAAGCCGATATAGAGAGAACACCAAGGGCAGCCCCATATATATATATACTTCTGAAGGTTTATTTGGTATTGAAGAGCGTGCGCGCGATAGAGCACAGGCCGTGCGAGTTGTTGTCGTCGTCGTCGATATCTGTTGACATTATCAATAAACTCCAAAAAGACCTGGGGCATGACACAGCTCAAAAGTTAGGTTTCAGTAGGCGGACATGCTAGCAACACGGTATTACGATACCCCGGACGCCGGTAACCCCACCAAAATTCAGTTTGGGCTTCGTGGTGTGCCGATGACGGATTGCGACACCGCCGTGGAGACTTGCGAATGTCAACAAATTTTTTGTCTGGTCCCAGACGCCTTTACTTCTCTGTTTCTTACAGCCTTCCTCTGTGCTCCAAGTATTCATGACATTTAGAAGTCCTGCCAGGAGTATTGCCTTGTCACAGTCATTCTCGAGGCACTTTATCAAGACCTCGTCAGCTCTGATTACCGTCCCAAGACCCCGCTTCTTTCATCCCACCATGAGTAATAAGGGCAAACTCCAGCCAGCTGCACGGGTTGCGGCAAGGAGGCAAGATGTGTGGTATGTGCAAATTCTTTGAAAATTTGGCGCTTTGTGTAGAAAAACGCCCCGTGTCTTACCAGCGAGCACAGATGTTTGCTACATGTCCTGACAAGATGCTTTCCATAGGTCGATCGTCAATGAAGCGGCAGCAGCTTCACCAAAGCAACCGATTGTCAACATGGGGCAAGGTTTCTTCGGATACAACCCACCTCAATTTATTTTGAATGCCGCCAAAGCTGCCCTTGATAAAGTTGATTGCAATCAATATTCGCCTACGAAAGGTCGACCACGATTGAAGCAAGCAATCGCAGATTCATACTCACCCTTATGGGGCAGGAAGCTGAATCCGGAGACAGAGGTTACAATTACAACTGGTGCAAATGAAGGTTAGCAAGGGAAACAGCAGGCAAAGCTATAGCTTACACATTCAGGAATGCTCAGCGCGTTTATGGCTTTCATCGAGGAGGGGGATGAAGTAATTATATTCGAGCCATTTTTCGACCAATACATCTCAAATATCGAAATGCCGGGAGGAAAGATTCGTTATGTGCCTTTGCACCCGCCCAAGAATGGAGCTATACAGGATTCATCGGCCAGTGAATGGACAATAGATTTCGCTGAGCTGGAGGCTGCAATTACTCCCAAGACCAAAATGATTGTGCTCAACACACCACACAACCCGGTTGGAAAAGTGTTTTCTAAGGAGGAATTGCTGAAAATAGGAGAACTCTGCGTCAAGAACGAAATCATCATCCTTTCCGATGAAGTATATGACAGATTATACTATGTGCCATTTACACGAATGGCGACATTATCTCCAGAAATTGAGAGATTAACACTCACTGTCGGCTCTGCAGGCAAGAACTTCTATGCAACTGGCTGGCGTGTCGGATGGTTAATCGGACCTCCACACCTGATACAATACGTATCTGCCGCGCATACCAGAATCTGCTATTCTTCAGTATCTCCATTACAAGAAGCAGCAGCAGTTGGATTCGAGGAAGCTGATGCAAATAACTTTTGGGGGACTGCAGTGAAGGAAATGAAGGGTAAGATGGATCTGTTCAATGAAATCTGGAAAGAGCTCGATCTCCCATATTCCGACCCAGAAGGTGGTTATTTCGTGTTAGTAAACATGAAGAAGGTCAAGATTCCGTCAGACTATCCGTTCCCAGATCATGTTAAGAACCGTCCAAGAGATTTCAAGTTGAGTTGGTTCTTGATTCATGAAGTTGGTGTAGCTGCGATTCCTCCAACAGAGTTCTATACTGACGAAAATGCTCACATCGGTGAGGATTGGTTGCGGTTCGCTGTGTGCAAAGAGGACAGTGTCCTTGAATCTGCAAAGGAGAGATTAAGAGATTTGAAGAAGTACATCGACGCATAGAACATTTAAGAAGAATAAATTTAACATAGACTAGAGAGTTTCGACATGCAGTTCCTTTCGTTGATATTTTGTGAACACAGCACATTTGTGCAGGTCATGTGACCATCATTCATCGTCATTCATTTTAACTCCTATGTTGATCCTAAATTCATCGATCCACGGAAAGGATTCTACAGCTAAGATCGTAGGATCAGTGGAGATGGACCCTTTTTCATGCTTTGCAGCCACTGGGGCGATTTATTACCCGCTTCCTTGTACGGTCTTGGGTCATCAATACGGCCGTGAACCAATAAAACTGGTGACATCAGTGATATTCAGTGACATCATGACAAGAATCAAAATATGATATGATCTACCTTGAAGACTAGCATGGAGCTCATATATAAGATCACTGCATGAACATAATCTTGAATTCAAACAAACAGAGTCTCATCAGTAAACTTTAAAAATAAAACCACACGCAAGATGCAAGCAATCAAGAACACCCTCGCCGAGAACGTCACTGGCGCGTGCGTTATTTCTTTCGCAATGCAATTCGAATTATATACTGATTTAATACAGACATGGCCTTGCGAAGCCAGAACACCAGTTCTCTCTGGAAGACTGCCCAGATCTCAGTGAGAAAGTAGCAGTCATTACCGGCGGAAGCGAAGGAATTGGATATGGTGCTGCTCATACCCTCCTCAAACACAACCTCGCCAAACTCTTCATCATCGGCGTGTCACAAGAGGTTTTTGACGGTGCAAAACAAGATATATCAGAAAAAATCTCTCCGGAAGCCGCTGGAAAAGTTACTTTCATCCAATGCGATCTTGCCGACTGGCCAGCCGTCACCAAAGCCGCCAAGCAAATCACCGACAGCACCGACCGACTCGACATTCTCCTGAACAATGCCGGTCGTGGCGTCATGACTTTCCAACTTACCGAATACGGAGTCGATAGACATATGGCTATCGCTCACTTCGGCCACGTTATCCTCACAAGTCATCTTTTGCCACTGTTGAAGAGGACATCCGAGAAAGGCAACACCGTCCGCATCGTCATTCAAGCATCGAATCTCCACCAAGGTGCTCCCAGCGATGTTAAATTCGAGAGCGTGGAGGAGCTGAACACCGACTACGGACCAAACCCGCAATACGGCCGATCAAAACTGGCTGTGATGCTCTATGCACGCTGGCTGAACAAGCATCTTTCAAAAGACTACCCCAATATCCTCGTCAACTGCACACATCCCGGCATCGTCGAAACCAAGATGTCGGTCGCAGATATTCACGAGCCGTACCCGATCATGGGCTACGCCAACTCGGTGTTGCTGAACCCGCTGAAGAAGGATCAGTGGGAGGGATGCGTGAGTATCGTGTATGCGGGTGTGGCTGCTGACAAGGGCGGGCAGTATATCTGTCCGCCCGCGATTCCGGAGCCGGGGACCGCGCAGTCACAGGATGAGGAGTTGGGCGAGCGGTTGATGAAATTAACGGAGAAGGTTATTAAGGAGAAGATGCCGGCGGGGGCAGTGAATGAGGAGCTTTCAACAAAGTTTTATTAGATAATGGTGGTGGATGATGATGGTGGTGTTGGTGATGTAACTGTATTATAGATACTAGCTTAGATACCTACCTATTAATAGTCATGAATGATGACAAGAGAAGGAATATATTACGAGCTTCTAGCATATCATTTTGCTAATCTGGATATTTATACTGTCTATGTTGTTCCTGTGCCTGTTCTTCCTCCCTTTTGGCGTCTTAACCTGAACGCTCTTCATCCCATGTGGTCCCCATAATCCCAATTCGCGTTCTCTTTCGCAACCGCAAATTGCTCGCTTGCCTTTTTCGTTCACCTCCCCGCAGTCTTCGCAACACTTTACATCCTTACATTCCTCACAGATAACTAATACCAATTCGCACCCCTCCATCATACATTTCCCCAACCTATCTTCCGCCTTTCCACACCCATGACACATAGCCACCTTTTCACTTTCCCCCATCTCATCCTCCTCTCCCAAACCAAAATTCAAACCCAACGACCCCCTCCCATCAAAAACATACTCCCTTCCCCGCCACAAACACTCCTCTTTCCTCCTCCTCCCCGACCTCACCTCCTCCTCAAACCATGCCATATACCCCGATATGCCCCCCTTGAGCGTAAAAATCCTATCCCCAGGTTTCTGCTCCGCAATCCAGCGTGTAGCTTTCTCGCACCTGATACCGCCTGTGCAGTACGAATAGATGGTTTTAGGCGCCTCGTCTATTGATGTCATCATGTGTTTTTTGACAAAGGCGGGGAATTGGGAGAAGCGGCGGATTTGGGGTTTGAGGGTGGGGATTTGAGGAGTAGAGGAGAAGGATGAGGATGAGGATGAGGACGAGGAGGGAGAGAAAAAGCCGATGCGAGATTCGTAGTGGTTGCGGATGTCGAGGAGGAGAGTTTGCTTTGGGTTTTCTCCTTTCTCAAGATGGGCATTGGAAGTGATGATTGCATTGTGGAATTCTTCTGGACTGAGATAAATTACCGAATTCCAGTTCTTTGGGGTGTAATTTGTGAGGCCTAGGGGTGTGATTTCGTCCGTGATGCGGATGTTGAGGTATGGGAATACGCATGCGCAGCCGGGAGTTGGTTTGAAGAACTGTTTGGTTTCTTCTGCATTTCCATCGGCCGAAAGAGAAAGTCCGGTAAATGACCAGTGTGATATACATGCTGCGATGTAGCGGTTTATGGAGGAGGTGGAGCCCGCGACGGTTATGTTGAACCCTTCCTTTGCGATACGGATTTTGCCTGTGAGGGCGAGACTCTTGCAGGTAGATTTTTGGAAGTCGTGGAGGGATTGGAGGCTGTATGGGTTGCTGGGATCCGATGTAGTTGGTGATGTGACTGCGGAGTAGGGTGCGGGGAGAGCTGGAGGCGAGGTGAAATAGCGATAGAAGAGGAGGACGACACCAGGCTCGTAGGATGGGTCATCAAGTGAAAGGGAGGCAGAACAAGCGCAGGTATAGGTTAAAGGATCGCAAGGCATCTTAATGAGTAGATGAATTCGGTGAAATGTCCTGTGATGGAGCTCAGCCCGATCACGTGAAAAAGCAAACTTGCAGTTTCCGCTCAATGACAGTCCTGTCGATTAAGCCTATTGTTTAATATTCAAACTGAGTAATCAAACCTCGTTCCATTAAGTCGACTTCCATGTGCTGTTGCAATGGTACTTTCTTTTGTGCTTCTGAGAACTGGCGATGAATACTCAACAGTGTTGAGATTTGGTGCTTAGTCATCCAGTTTCAGAAATTTCATCTCTACCTTCTCTGAACGACTCCAAATTCGAACTTTACACTGTGGGGATTAAACTAATAAACTGATATGTTTTACGACCAATCCGAACTCAGGATAGAAACTTCATATATTGAATAATCGTTTTTGATATGGAGAAATACTCTGGTTCTAGAATTATTGTACAATTCTGCTTTATATTCATTATGTGCACCAACAATCTCGAAGAAGATCTTACAATCTTCTGAAGAATGATTGATAGATAGCATTTGATGGCTCGTGCAGCAGTTCCTTGCGGGAAAGCGTGCTGGTGGTAGCAGGGTACATACGAGGGGAAGAGGGGTCAAGGCCAAGGCCGCAACGCGGATGTACAGGGTGAGAGAGTGTTACCCCATTCTCGCCCTTCGAAGCTTGTTCGCTGATACAACATTAAAAAAAAAGGCCAAAATACCTTCGTCTGAGTTGGTTCCAAACATCATGTCTGTCATATTGAACACCGTCCTGTGGATAGCAATTCCATTCATAGCTTACAAGATATATCGTCGCTACGCTTCAAATCAAGTAAGTAGAACCTCGTTTAGTCAGGGAAGTGTACTGATGTATGATTCAGGCAGACATAGAGTTTGGAAAAAGTCATGGCTGCTTACCACCACCTAGAATCATCCACTCGAGGATGTTTGGTTTGGATGGCGTCAAAAAGGTTTTTGAAGCAGACAGTGAGTCTAGGCTCATGGAACATTTCTGGGAAATCCTAAGAAAGTTCGGAATGACTGTCGATGATGTGTCCCTTGCCATGCATTCCTTCTTGACAATTGAGCCGGAGAATATACAGTGCCTGTTGTCTACCAAGTTTGAAGGTCTGTACAATTTCGATAGCCGTTTCAGAGCGTGAATTGATGGTTCCGTGAGTAGATTTCAGCTTCGGACCGCGTAAAGAGATTATGAGTGCACTCCTCAAGAATGGCATCTTCGTCCAGGAAGGGCCAGATTGGAGGCATTCGCGCGAGCTTCTTCGTCCCCAATTTAACTTCCGAGAGTATGGGGATCTTGCACACTTCTCTGGGCCCATGGAAGACCTCCTGAGCTGTATTTCAACCACTCTTAATAACCCAACTAGCAACAGAATAGTAGATCTGAAGCCTCTCTTCTTCCGCTACACTCTGGACACAACAACTTCCTTCCTATTCGGAAGATCGGTAGAGATTCTCAAGTCCGGTGACAAGGCTGTGAAGTTTGAAGAAGCTTTCAATCTCTCACAGACAATAATTGCGACGAAATTGCGTGTGGGCCCGTTGTCGCCGTTCGTTGGAGGTAGGAAACTGAGGGATGCATGCAAACTGGTACACGACTTCACCGATGAGATTCTGGAGAAAGCGAAAGAATCCAAGGACATTAGGGACACGGTTAGGGATAACCGTTATGTATTTCTTGATAAGATTTCGAAAGAGATCCCAGATCGCGAGCGGCTGCGCTTCCAGATATTGAACATTCTAATTGCAGGACGAGATACTACGGCCTGCTTGTTATCCTGGTGTTTGTGAGTATATGATACTTTTTTTTAAATTGCAAAGAAAAGAGAGAGAAGAGCTTACATATCCAAGCTATCTTCTAGTTCGCCACCCAGAAGTGCTACGCAAGTTGAGAGCCGAAGTTATGGAAACACTGCATGGCAAGGAAACCTTGACTCGCAATGACCTTCGAGAGGTCAAATACCTTACAGATGTTCTGAAAGAGAGTAAGACAATCATCCTATCGGAGGCAATGTTGAACTGATTTTCTTCCAGCACTGCGACTATATCCTTCGGTTCCAGTGAACATGAGAACAGCTGTCAGAACTACTTATCTCCCCACAGGTGGTGGACCTGATCGAAAATCCCCGGTGTTGATAAAGAAAGGGGAAGAGGTATCGTTTAGTCCCTATGCACTTCACCGAAGAAAGGATCTATATGGTGAAGATGCCGAAGAATTCCGTCCGGAAAGGTGAGTTTGCGAGCTTCCACGCAACTTGAAAGACGAAATCAGACTTTCAGAAACTTCACCCAACGAGCTGACTGTTTCCAGATGGCAAGAAGATCTTCCATTGTTCCGCGATGAAACAACAAAGGCCTGGGGATACTTGCCTTTCAACGGGGGACCAAGAGTTTGTCTAGGAAGTATGTATCCCTGCGAATCATCCGATTGTTGCGCATTCTAATGTACAACAAAACAGTGGATTTCGCAATGACCGAAGCAGCCTATGTAGTTGTCAAATTACTGCAAAGATACTCCAACATCACCCTACCGCCTCATGAGAAGGTCGTCAAAACAGGTCAGGAGAAACAAGAAATAACACTCGTGATCGCGCCAGAGGAAGGGTGTAGACTAGTCTTTGATGACAGATTCTAGAATAGGATAGGAGGAGGGGGATAACGATAAAGTTGAATTGGTTTCTCGCAAAGTACCATCTCGCTTGAAATTTGCTGTATCTAAGCTACCACCCTCATCCCGCTCAACCACCTGTCTACTCAGAATGCCTATTCCACATTCCACATTTACCATCCCCTCTTCCCATCTCAACACAACCGAAGAACACCACAAATTTCCCAAACTCCCCCGTACTTCAGTCTTATTTTTTCCCCCTCCCCCGGATTTCGGAGCAGGTTCTCGGGTTGGTTACTACTACCTTACATACATACAGACCCACCTCGTCTGGTATCTCTCTCGCCTTGCTCCTTTCTCATCTCTTCATACTCTCGAGTAAATCTTCAGTTGTTTCGCGATTTTAACGTGCGGTGTTTGCTCTTCGATAAATAGGTAGGTCTCTCTATTCGAACTCGTGGGTCTCGAGATAAGGGTGGGTATAGCTGTTGTTTGTTTATTGTGAATTTTGTGTACTATTCAGTGGTCTACTATGTTGTAATCTTTGTAATCTTACGAATATAGGGGGGTATACGGAAAGTCTCTAAATTGGAATAAGAATAACAATAGTAGGAGTTATGTTGTGTGCCATGTGTATTTGTAAAAGCTATATGTTTGTTATTTGTTAAAAAAAACCTACTCCCTAACTTAATATCTCTGCGCTAATAGTTTTTCAGAGCATAAACGTGTATCCTATCGTGCCAACGTAGTCTCATTTCTAGGTGACAGATAACAGAAATCCAGATACCGATTGGACCTTTGTGCAATATTTATCCGTATCCCAAGCAATTCCGCCCATCTAATGTACAAAATCGAGAAAAATCTCTTTCAAGCAACCACCCCTCAATCACCACACCCTATCTCCCCCTACCCTGCCTCTTCCTCTTGCCCTTCCCCTTCCTTCTCCTACCGCGCTCCTACCTATCCCTTTCATACTGGCTCTGCTCATACCACTTCCTCACCCTCTCCCTTCTCCTCGGCTCCCCTGCATCTGCATCTGCATCTCCGCCCACCTCCGTCGTCAAATTCAACCTCCTCCTTCCCCTCTCATACCCCTTCCTATAGTCCCTCTCACAGTACGCGCACTCCCTAGCCACTCCATCCGCACTCCCCATACTCGGCGTGTACTTCTGGCACTGGCCCGCGCAGAAGTTCAGCTCACGCGGCATGAACGACCGCAGATGATAATGCAGCTGGCAATGCGCGGGGTAGTGCAGCACGGGGACGCAGTGCCGACAGCCGGATTGTTTGGGGAGGGGGAATGGGGATGAAGGGGAGCCGAGAGAGAGGGAGGGGCGGGGATGGTTCGTGGACTGGAGATGCTCGAGGTAGACGTTGTGGGTGAATTTACTGGTGATTTGTAAGTTTAGGAATGGTTAAGAGGAACGAGAGTTAGGGGAGAGGGATATGGAATGGTACTTTATGAGACTGAAGCAGATTGTATCAATAGGATTGAGATAACTGTATATCTCAAGGATAATTTCAGGTGGAGTAGTGACGAAAATCTGATGTACAGGGTCCGGTGTTTGAATTACGTCTTTCATCTCTGTGTCTGAATCATCTGCTGGCGCGCAAAGAGATGTGGAGGAGGAGGAGGAGGATGTGAGGAGGTTGGATATCAAGACGAGTTTGCGCATTTCTGCCTCGAAACATTGTTTGAAACCTAGTGAAGGTTTGTATTTCTTGCTGGGATCCATCATGAAACCCTCGTTTGCGCAGTAAAGATGTCCCAAATTGCAATAGTGGTAGAGGGAAATGCTTGTGTGAGCGTCGTGAGGAGTCTGCGGAATAAAATCAGCTGATTGAAGTCGGCCAGTTGCCTAAATTGGGAGATAGCCAGTGAGGCGAGTCACTTACTTCAGGTCGGTGACTTGATAACTACTTGATATTCTGATATTTGACAAGAACACGATATGAATGTAGAATATAGATAGTAAATATTTTGTGTCGATGAAGTTGATGGTAACGCTGGGTCGGGTCATAAGGCCTAGTTAGACCCCTACCATAACCACAAATCGACTTTTGATGTTGAGTTAATCATTTAGGTCTGCAATCCGTCAAGAAAACCGATAGATCATTCACTCCCTCCTGGAGGTATTTTCAGTTTCCTCTAAAACGATTTGTTCGAAGGGTCGGATTGGCGATTCCAAGATGCTATGACACCAGTAAGCCTGTCAGACAGCACGAGGTATGCATGAGCATTGTATGTAGCAATTTACACTGACTCGTTTGTCACGTGAACGTTGAGCTTAATGCTTTTCGGTGGCCGAGAATGAGACCAATTATGTTTAATCGGCGACGCCTATTCAGACATCTGCAAGGCCATCTTTGTTAAGAAATCCAGGGAAAAGGATCAAGAAAATGCAAACAGATGGAGACCAGAATTATCGGGAGAATTTAAAAGAACAAGAAGAGCAGTTCAGCTTATGGTTGATGCTTTGCAATTCTCTGTTATTCTAGTGTCTGAAACAGTGTCCGACGCAAAGCACCATAGATATAATACAGTTTAATAATCTACATACCCACCGGCATAGCTTTCAGTCGTCCATTAGAATCATATCTAGCTTCTGCAACACGTTAACGTCTGGCGCAAACACCAAGCCCTATTCTCACACCACCAGAAAAGAAATCAACTTACTAAAAAACGTATAACTCAATGTAACCTGTTCAATCCCCTTCATATTCGGATCATTAACGAAATCCGGATCAATGTAAAAGAAAACCGGCATATCCACCGTCTCCCCCGCATTCAGCCTCTGTTCCTCGAAACAAAAACATTGAATCTTGCTGAAATACGGCGCTACTTGTCCAGGCGTCACGCTATACGTCGCAACGCCTATTATATCTTCGTCGGACTTGTTCGTCGCAGTATAGAATGCCAATGCGGTTTCGCCGGGCAGGACGCGGACTTCTCGTTGCTGTGGGGTGAACTTCCACGGGAGCACATCGGAAACGGATCCGTTGAAGGTGACTCGTATGCGTTTGGCAGATGTGACGGGTCGCAGACGTTCGGAGGGATCTTCGCCTTCTACTCCTCCGTGGCCGGGTGATTTAATGGGTTGGCCGCCCCAACCTGTTGTTTGACAGATCTGTGAAAACAAGTGTTTAGCTTGGGAAGCCCAAAGGTGGCGTGCGATGAACGAAATGTACCATTTTATACATAGGCACAGAACCATATGAGAATGCCACAGTTCCTAGAATAATACTGAGAGTATAGTACAGAGTAGAAGTATTCTTCTGCGAAAATGGGGCCCTCAATTGTTCCATTGTCGGGGCTACATTTTGTCGAGCTCTCGAAGTGGTAGAGGTTATATTTCTGCTTATGGAGGACTTAAAGAATGGTGTCGGTGGCCCCTTTGATTTCGAACATGCTGAGCATATCCAATTGGCACTTCTGCTTCCCACAGTCCTTGATATTCGAGGTACAGTATTCATGGTGGGAGTTGTATTGCGTCGCCAATGAAATCGTATGTTTCGATAAAGTCATTGTAAATTCTGGATGCATGGGGGTGAAATATTATTCCGATCCGAAAATCCGGGGTACCTCAACCACCGAGCTATGTGCGTCATTGATATCCAGGCGATCGGTTCTCACTCGGCATCGATGAAAGCAGAAGCCACATTATTCTACCCATTCTACCCATTAATTATCGGAGAAACAGCAAGGCGTTCTGAAAGCTCATTCGATACTATGTGAAGCCGATATACCACCGAATAAGTTGAATATATTCTAGAACGAATCGAAATGAATAACCTTTCTCGTCCCTGCAGCCGGATGACAAACCCCTCTTCTCCTAGGCATATGGCGCATAAATGACAAACCTCTCTTCTCCTAGGCAAACCCCTCTTCTACTAGGCATATGGCGCATAAATGACATCAACACATTTGCATTGCATAAACATCGGTCCAGACTATCTTTGTTGATGGTAATAACTTACCTCACACCTACGCTTTCTCTGATACATCTATACACATCAGCCAGCTCATATCCTGTCCAGCCTTAGAACTATATAAACCCCTCTCTCCTTTCTCTCAAGCTCACAATGTTACCCTCACTCACCCGCACACTTCTCTCATCCAACATACGCAGAGCTTCATCCAAGATTCTAACCAGCAGAACTCCCTCAATCATCATCATCAACTCAAACAGCACTCGCACCATGGCCTCCAAATTCACGCCCAATTCATCGCCCCCCAAGCACGAAATGGTGTATTTCCCTCAAATGACCTCTTCCCTCCCTGCATCTTCATCCGAGTTCCGTAAAGTCCTCGTACGTACCTTCATCTAGCAAATATTCACCACTCCAAACCCTCCCCACCCAACACCCCATCCCATCCCATCCACTCTCTATATGACATTCCCCAATCCCGCAAGCCCAAGAAAGAAAAGAAGCGCGACCTAACCAACCACCACGTAAAACATGCAGTTCACCGGGCTCTACTCCCAAGTCGTCCTAATGACGATCCCCATTGGCGGCGACATCGGCGACGAAGTGCACGCCGTCGACCAAGCGCTAACATTCACCTCTGGGCGCGGGCTTGCGACCATCAACGGCCGGGACCAAGAAGTTTGCAAGGGCGACCTGATGGTCGTGCCAGCCGGCACCCAACACCAGTTTGTGAATACCGGGGACGAACCCCTGATCCTGTATACGATCTATTCGCCGGCGGAACACGCGGCTACGACGGCGCATCATACGAAGGAGCAGGGGGACAAGGAGGAGGAGGAGGGTGTGGATGAGGCGCCGGAGTGGGCGCGGAGGAGTAAGGAGGAGAATGAGAAGGAGGGGTTGGTGCGGTTGAGTGGGAAGTATGATGATTAAATCCGCTTGAGGAAGGGGGGGGAGTGAGATACAGGAAAACGTACTCGGGTCTTGATTGTTGAAGTACATACAGTATAGAATATCTGATAGTTAAGCTAAACTAAACTAAGAGGGAGGGAGGGATAATAAAAGATATTTATTTATTTATTCATTCATTGAGTGTAGATGGAGAATACATACCGTGTATTGTACAAATAAATAGAGATTTCAGTATATGGAAGGAAGTAAGGAAGGACAGCCAAGGAAGGAAGCTTTTTTTTAGAGAGAGAGGATATTGTGTGTAGTGTGTATGGTCTTAAATGTAGTTTCTTGATTGATATCATATTATACATACATACATACATACATGCATACATACATGCAACTGACTATTCATATCATCGTATAAATAATTAAATAATACAGAACATTCAGTCATCCATTCATTTGCAGTTGCAGTTGCATTTGCAGTTGCCTATCCACCGTTATCGATCGATCGATTCTCTCGTCTCATCTTATATAGAGAACCATCCTAACCCGCTTTACTTGATATATCCAACCCATTACAGCGAATGCGCCGATCCCGGCCGACTAGAGCACACATCCTCAGCTCCTGATGCCGAAGAATATTCCGAATCGGTGAGGACTAGCTCTACCGAGTGGCTTCTTCGTTCCTGGTCATGGTGGTAGTGATGATGGTGGTGCTCGTCATCTACTGCCATCTCAGACTTCTGTTGCTGTGTAGCTTGCTCCTGATCCTGATCCCGATTTAACGGTCGTGGTACTTCTGCATCTACAGCTTCATTCATTATGAGGTCCGCATCCGCATTATTAACCTGTAATTCCGACGACGACGACGACGACGATGATGATGACGACGATGACGACCTGTCACCCTCCCTCCAAATATATGTAATCGGCGTGCTCTCCACCACCGCCGTCTTGGGTGTAACCTGCACATCCTCGTCATCTGCATCTGCATCGCCCTCCCCAATCGTCCACCTCCACTTCCTCTTCTTCTCCTTATCCCTCTTCCTCCTTCCTGCTTTCCCAGCCAACATGCCTCCCTTTGGCATCTCCAACCCACTTTCCGCCATCCGCCTCCTCATCTCCTCGAATGGCCCCGGCGTCTGTCCTCCATCCCGCGTCTCGTCGCCCGTATACCGCATCGTGGTATCCAGCACGGTCAAGCCCCCTTCGAAATCATGCTCCGACGCAGAATGCGGAGAGTCTTCGGCTAGGAGATCGATATGTGATTTGATGTATTTGTTGGTGGTGATTGTTTGGGTGAGAGGATTGTTGTAGCCTACTTTTTTACTCTTGGCGGCATTCGCACGACGCGCGAGGAGCCGACTGCTAGTGGTGGGTGTAGCGGGGGTGACGGCGCTACGGGGTGGGAGAGGGGAGTTGCGGAGGATGCTGTGGAGGGATTTGGGGTGAGTGTAGGGCGCGAGACTACTACCGCTGCTGGCCCTTCGACGGGCGGTGCGGGGAGAACTATTAGTGGGGGCATGCGATGTGAAGTTGAATGGTCGAGGATTGTCTGTTGCGCCTGCTGATTGAGGGGGGGTGAAGGTTATGGTGGGGGTTCCTCTTGCTGAGTCCATTGCGGTGATTAGACTTAGGCTGGGGGTGGAATCCGGGTGAGCGGAGCTGGGAGTGTCGGGGTAGGATATTGAGAAGGGACCGGGTGTCTGTGTCCGCTGCGACGGGTGGATGTATTCATTTTTAGCAGTCATGCTTGTTTGAAGCCGCGATGGCATAGGCCTGATGTTGCCAGGAGCTTTTGCATCGAAGCGAGTTGGTTGTAAGATTTGCGGAGAAGCATTTTCGATTGCTGTGGCATATGCATTGGAGAGAGTATTAAAGGCAGTGGGCGACGAGGGGTTGATATCTGCCTTCAATGCTGTCGACGACTTCCCCAGAGTTTGCGGGGCGGCGGGGGTTTTGATTTGAAGGGATAGTTTAGGTCGTTTGGGTGGGGAAGAGTGTCGCGCAGGAAAAGACATGATGATTGATGGACACTCTTGCACCGGAGCCAGCATCATAATCAGGAAGGAATGAGTTTTGTTGTTAGAAGGTGGAGGAGGTGGAATTTCTTGGCGGTGCTGCGACCTCTGGTATTTAAGCGTCAATGGCTGAGATGGCCTTTTTCTGTGGACTTTACGATCAAGAGGCTTGAAAGTGGTCGCAGAGTGCTCTATTTGACGTATTTGACGTGTATGAGGAGTATGAGGAGTATGACGGTGGGACAGAGATGTATGAGGTGTATGACGGTGGGACAGAGACGTATGACGGTGGGACAGAGACGTATGACCGTGGGACAGAGATGTAACGAGTTTGATCAAGCGATGCAAGCCGTGGTTGCTACTTTGTCAAATGGGAGTCTTTTCTTTTTCTAATTTTTGTTTTTGTTCCCTTCTCCTTCTTCTTTTCGTAAGATCGTAATAAGAATCAAAATAAGCAATGGGTGGTGGGTGGTGGGTGGAAGTATTATGAGAGGATTCCAAAGAGCAATTCTCCGAGAGAGGAATTGATGATGGGACCGTGCCGCAGTTATATGTCTATGTATGAGGGGGGAGGAAGACGGGGGAAGAAGACGGGGGAAGGAAAACGGAAAGGGCAAAGGGGAAGCTAAACTTTTTCGGGGAGGGGAACTTGGTTATGCGGAGATTGTTTGAAATAGGCGCGATGTTTATACGAGTAGAATATGATGGTCCGTGGATGGGTACGTGATGTGACTCGGGGAAGCGACTTGCAGGAGAAGTTGGTGGATTGGGGGAGAGGGAGAGAAGCGCTTGGACAGGAGGGGTTGATTCGGTTGATTCGGTTGATTCGAGCGTTGCTTGTGATTGATTGATTGATTGATATTATTTAACGCCCTTGCTTGTGATAGAGGCAGGAGAATAGCAGGAGCTCCAGGGTAAACGAGTGGACTGCAAGCAGGCGCCTATGCAAGGGTTGAAGGGATCAATATGTAGATCATCACATCCAAACCCTTCACTCCAACCGATTATTGGAGTGCGGTGTTGCGGATGGAAATAGTAACAATAGACTGACTGGCACCACTGGCGAACTACAAAGTTACAAGGGACCAAGTACAAGTAGAAACACCAAGACCGATCGGCCAGGTTTATAAATAACTCCCAAACCGCGAACGGTGTAAAGCAATGGAAGCAATGGAATGAATTGAAGCAATGGAATGAATGAATTGAAGCAATGGAATGAATGAATTGAAGCAATGGAATGAACAACTCTCAACATCAACTCTCAACATCAACAACTCTTACCTCTTGCTTGAATCAAACATAAAGTCCTGCTGTGAGGGAAATGGCAAAACCAGCTGACCATTTGCATCCGAGGCGCAGTTCTCCTCCTTACTCGCTTTGTCCTTGCTCCATATGTGTGGGTAGTGCGCAAATCTTCATCACGCTATCCCTATATGGGTATGGCATCCATTATCGGGAGTAGTAGATTGATAAGCAACTCGCCAAATTAAAAACAATCCCTTCGACGACCATGAAGCATAAGGCATCAAGCATCAAGCATGAGGCATCAAGCATGAGGCATCAAGCATCAAGCATCAAGCATAAGGCATCAAGCATCAAGCATAAGGCATCAAGCATCACGCATCAAGCATCAAGCATCAAGCATCACGCAAATACATTATTATCAACACCAACGACTCTTCCTCCCATCACCGCCATTTCCATCCATACCTATTCATATCATCTCCACCTCACCTCACCTCACCTCACCTCACTCACCTCACTCACCTCACTCACCTCACTCACCTCACTCACCTCACCGTCATTCTTCG
This sequence comes from Clarireedia hainanense, assembly GCA_026225975.1. Classification (NCBI taxonomy): domain Eukaryota; kingdom Fungi; phylum Ascomycota; class Leotiomycetes; order Helotiales; family Rutstroemiaceae; genus Clarireedia; species Clarireedia hainanense. The sequence goes on from JANHAA010000075.1 coordinate 163,170, forward strand.
CTTCCTCACTCCCCACATCTGACGTTTTGACTCACTTATAAATATCTTCTTTGTTTCCAAATTTACTTCATCCGAGAATGGAGTCAACAGAGTCAACATTAACCTGAATCTATTGTTACTACTTGCTTTTGTCCCCATATTTCCTCCTTAAGCTGTCACCACCTTGATCGGGCCCACAACTCCGGACAATACTCCCATCCCCTTCCCCATCCCATTCCCCATCCCAAACCCCCCGATCTCAATTCCAACAATGGCCATGACGATGAGAAAGGATCGAAGGATCATTATACATTTCGTCAGTCAGCCGTATCTCCGAGATTCCCTTTTGGATCCCGCTCCCCCTCCCTTCCCCTTCCTCTTCCTGTTCCTGTTCCTGTTCCTGTTCCCTTGAATACAGAGACAGCCACGTGTATCTGATTCTAATTCTAACCTCGCCGTCGTATTATTAGGACTACGATTGCTTTTATGCTTCAGTCTTCGAAAATGAGAATCCTGCTCTAAAATCCGTGCCATTGGTAACTCATCAACTCTGCAGCCCTACGAAACGTAACTGACACAAATAAAAGGCTGTGCAACAGGTGAGACCTTATCAGCAATCTTTCGAAACATTTGCCCTATCTCGTGTTCTAAGAATGAATGAATGAATCCAGAAACAAATCATTGTTACCTGCAATTACGAAGCTCGGAGGCGCGGTTTGCACAAACTAGAATTGATCCACGAAGCCAAGAAAATCTGCCCTGATGTAGTCATCGTATTGGGCGAAGAGCTAGGACGATTCCGCGATGCATCTAAAATGCTATACAAGTTCTTGCAAAGCTATACTTGGTCCGGGAAAGTAGAACGGCTTGGCTTTGATGAGGTGTTTATGGACATCACAGATATTGTGGATTACAATCAGTCGCTTCTCAACCAACATGACCTTGCCAATTCATTCTTCCAACTCAACCGTAATGATCCCACGCTCGGATTCGCGTTTGACGCGTCAACCATTGCAGGCCACAGTTACCCCGGCCCACAGCCATGCGGCGCAGCTCTACCCCAACCAACATCAACCTCGGTGATCCCGACAGTCAACTCGGAGCTATACACACGTTTGATTTTGGCTTCACATCTTGCTCAACATCTCAGACTAAAATTAGAAGAAGAGAAAGGTTACACGTCGACCGTCGGTATATCCACTAACAAACTTCTAAGCAAGCTCGTGGGCAACCTCCATAAACCAAAGGCGCAAACAACGCTACTCCCACCATATGAAGTGCCACCCATCGATGATGCTACATCGGAAAGCAATGTCACAAAGTTTATGGACGGTCACGATATTGCTAAGGTGCCCGGGATCGGTTTCAAAATGTCTCAAAGGATTCGTAACTACGTACTTTCACGGCCAGCCGAGTTTGATAACGGTCTGATATATGGAGGCACCAAAGAATCCGTTACAGTGCGTGATGTCCGCCTCTTTGCTGACATGAGCCCGGGTCTTCTTGAGAAAGTCCTCGGAGGCCCTGGTGCAGAGCGAGGCATTGGAGGCAAGGCTTGGGCTTTGATCAATGGTTGCGATGATAGTGAAGTAAAACAAGCAACAACGATTCCCACACAGATATCTATTGAAGATTCCTACCTAAAGCTAGATACCATGCCACAGGTATTGAAGGAGCTCCGAATGTTAGCTACCAGTCTGTTCAACAGAATGCATGAAGACTTACTGGAAGATACATTAGAGGTTGATCCACCAGCAAAGAGATGGATCGCATATCCCAAGACCATTCGACTCTCCACTCGACCCCGACCACCACTCAACGCCGATGGCACCAGAACCAGAAGCTTCAACCGAATCTCCAGATCCGGACCTCTTCCGAATTTTGTTTTCAATCTGAAAGATGGTTTAGACGGCATTGTTGAACGACTCATTCAGGAAACACTGGTCCCCATGTTCCGGAAGTTACATCCACCAAGATCAGACTGGAATTTAAGTTTGATAAATATCGGCGTCACGAACATGATAGAAGCAGCTAGTGAAAATGGATCAGCTAGTGCCGGTGGTAGGAATATTGATCTCATGTTCAAGCGACAAGAAGCTGTGCTGAAGGAATGGAAAGTCGTAGATAGAGATGTTCCGCCTGATCCCATCCAAAGTACGGATGCAAGCTCAAATCCAATCTTGACGACGGAGCCAAAGCCTAGCGTCGACTTCACAGTGGGGTCGGAGGATGTAGTGCGCTTCTCACAAACCACGACTACCACTGTCGATGAGGACGATTCATCATGGAATGATGAAATGGACGATATGCAGAGTCTTGATCAGGAGGTCTGTGCTGATTGCGGTGCTGTGATGCCTGCTTTTGCTATGCCAGCGCATGAGCGATTTCATAATTTGGATGCATGAATGGCTTTCCACATGTCAGCGACATTATGGATATAGGTACTGTACGGAGTACGTGATGTAAAATTGGCCATTCCCCCGGGCCATCAAGTGATCCTAAAATCTACGTGCAGAAACGGTTAAATGTATATGGAGGTACCTATTTTTAGGATATTTCAATGGTCTGTACTGCAAGTGCAAGTACATGTACAACTGCAAGTACAGGTGTCTGTGCAGTCTGAGACATATATACGGCATAGAAGCGAATGCGGACGTGGATGTGGATATGATGTGCCAAGTATTAATAAACAACGGGAGACTAGGGTGGAGATCCTCCCTGCCGCATCGGTTGTAAAGGGCTGAGCGAGTTTTGACGCACGTGTACTGTAACGTAACCACATGGGTTGATAAAACTCTATTTCATGGATCAGCGGAATATGCTCTGTGTGTGGGATTCTAAAAGGGAAAGAAATATATGTTTATAGAGTTGTTATTTTGGACTGTTGATGCCAACTTACGCTACTGTTACCATAGCAAAAGGAAAGAATTTCTCGCCTGGGAGGTGGAGATTACTTCCCGTAATTCCAAATCTATAAATAGTATTCGAATATTCAAGTACAGTACCTCTAGGATAAAGCAATTTACTAGGTACTATACTACACTCTACCCGCTACTTATCTTTGCTTTTCTAGCTGAATCCAAGTACGTCTCAAGATCTAACTGATTGCCTGACTAGCTATCGAAGTCTCGATGGTAGCGAGTGGGAGGGGAGACGGTTTCTTGACGGGAGGGAGGTAGATGGGTATTCTTGCGTTTAGCTGAGACCTGGATCTAGCTAGTAGTAGTAGTAGTATGTAGCTCGGCAACTGTACAGTACAGCGAACGAACGCATGCATGCATGCGTTGAATATAGAAATCTCAAAGACCAAGTAAGCAAGCAAGCATGTAATCTAGAATATAAATAACTCTCTCTTTCTTTACCTCCAGTATTCAATAATACTAAAATCCTATTCATCGTACCATCTAGCGAGAATATCTTCATTCCCCTCTTTCCTACTTACTTACTTACTCAATCCTCTCTCTCTCTCTCTCTCTCTCTCTCTCTCTGTATTCTTTCTCTTCCCAGGACCATCTATCTAATCGCTCGTCTCGTCTCGTCTCGGCCTAACTTGTACGTTTTGCTACTGTGCTGTGCGATGATGGATATACATAGTAAGCGGAACTCGTGGCTGGTGTGTGTAGGCTATCTTTTTGCGGGGAGATGTATGTCCCTCCCGAGCAAGGGATGTGATGACCGGTGGGTATGCTTCTCTGCTCTTTCGTTATTCATCTACGCAGCTTATCAAGAGCAATATGAATGGGATCGAGGCTTTCGGAGCTTCTCCTCTCAAAGATGTTTGATGGATTGGGTGGATAATAAGACGTCAGCAGCGACGAGCAGCGAGATACCGTTCGTTGCTTGGACTTGCGCTAATGATCATCATCCATCATTATCGTCGCCGCCTTGTGTCACAGGGCTGGGATCTAAAATACAGTTGCTTCCTATACTACAAGAAGTCTCCGAATACTTCTATTCTCATTTTTCAACTCGCAGATATAGCTACACTATTCGAGCGCGAAGTAATCAAGGACAATCCTATTAAAAGAGGACTAGATATATTTCGAGATCGTTTCAAATCAATATATATAAACTTGAATATCTCTCTTAGTTCTAATATGGTATAAACTGTCTTTACAACAGCTACTACTCTAATTATTATCTAATACTTTCTACTTATATTCGTAACTAAGATGGATAGATATTCACGATTTAATACTTATTCTTATTCAGGCCTTGATATACGAACTAGCAGCTCGAAAACTCTCTTCCTGAGTAGCTGATAGAAGCTTTTTTATTGACCTATCTCGAGTATAATTATATATAATTACGAACAAGTCGAACAACGATTTGGTTATTTCTTTGATAGAAAAAATCATCGATGATGAGTCTGGTACATCCAATCGAAACGACGGAGATATCTGGCTGGCCGTATACGATTTGGTCGTACTTACACCCGCAAACTCGAAACAACCTACCCCGGAGGTTGCCTTTGACAAAGCCATCCTCGATACACCCATACGACCTAGCTCAGCTTCTCAAACGGGGCTTGAGGAAACACATAATGAGGTCGATCGGTGAATCCTTGAAGAGCTCAAGGGGCGTGTCTATTGTAATACTGAAGGGTTTTTGGAGCGATATTTCGGAGAAAAGAGTTGGTCGAAGAGAATAGAAGATATTTGCAAAAAAAAAGATAGTATAGTATACCTATGAATACTGGAGCAATTGGCCAGAACCTCTATCTCAAACTATATTCTTTTGCTGGTTTATGAAGCTTCAGGACTCGGTTCTCAAAGGCATTGATCGCAGATATTATACATCGGCAAACAAGGTATTAAGCGGCTCGGAGGCTGATCGCAAGCTTGATATTTTCCTTTCATCTACAAACACTGCTTTGCCCAATGATAAGCATGATTGGTCGAATGTTTTAGTGATTAGAGAACACAAATGGAACTCTGCAGAAGATAGTTCTTCGAAGACATTACTACAATTAGCAGGCTATGCACGTGAAGTGTTCGGGAGTCAGCCAGCTCGTCGATCTGTACCTGGATTTACGATTTGTGGAAGCTTGATGCGTCTTTGGGTCTTTGATAGATCTGGTGCATATAGCTCCAAGCAGTTCGATATACACAAAAAGCCTATACAGTTGATGAAGACCATTGCTGGATATGCACTTATAACAGAAGCAGAACTGGGCCTGAATATATTTATCAAACATGATGAGTATAGTATATACATCGATATTGATAAGACAAGAATCTACTTGGAGAGCAAGCCTATTGCTTCACAAAAGGCGATTGTATACCGGGGTACAGCATGTTATCGAGCCAAGACTGAACCTTCGGGAAAGTGGAGATATGTAGTCAAGTTTACTTGGCTATCGGATAAGAGACAGCAGGAAGGAAGATTATTGAAAATTGCTAAGGAAAGAAGGGTGAAAGGTATTACCGAATGGTTTCATCATGATGCTGTTAGTATTGATGAAAGCGCGGACACTATTACGAATTTGCGCCGATCTATGAAATTTGACACTCTAAGGAAGTTGTCCAACAAGGCTTCCTAGTTTAATAGCGACGCGGAATCAAGCCGAAGATCGAGAAAAGGAAGCCTTGTCGAAACATCCAAGAGCAAGAGCCGATTGATAAACTTAAGAGCCAGCCTCAACACCGCTACGATCTCTTCTCAGCGAAAAAGAAAATCATTTCAAGTTTTTGTAGAAGAAAACAGGCTTAGAAAGAGATCCAAATCAAGCAATCTTCAAAGCAGTCTCAGCAGGGCTCAGATAGGAGATCATGAACTGCACCCAGCGGAGTTCCACAGTATCAAAGAAGCCGAAGAGGATAGCCTTGCAGATGATGACGACGAGATATACAGTAGTCGGGTTCACTATTGTTTGGTTATTTCGCCGGCTGGTCGGCCACTTCAAGAATACAGATCGACTCTGGAGCTTCTGGAAGCATTGCGTGATGCTATCAAAGGTCATAAGTCACTCCTTGAGGATGGAAAGATACTTCATCGCGATATTTCGATAAATAATATCATCATCACGGATTTTGCTGAAGGAGATCCGAAGGGGATACATACTGATCGACCTGGACCTAGCGAAGGAGTTGCATAGTTTGCGGGGTAAAGCTAGTCATCGGACTGGTACAATGCAGTTTATGGCAATCGAGGTACTCCGAGGAAGCGGGCATACATACCGCCATGATCTGGAAAAAATTTTTATGTTTTTATATAGATGTGCACTTATTACGGCTACAAAGACAGAGGAGTTTGAGCAGAAAGATGGTCAACAAGTCAATTGCGAAGTTGGTGCAATGGTTTATATTTAGATATCGCCAACAGAAAGCGAGGTCATATGGACAAAAACGGATTTGAAAACATTGTCGAGGAGTTCCTAGAAAGGTTCGAGCAACTGAAACCACTGGCGCGTGAGCTCCGAAGTATGCTTTTTCCAATCAAAGACGGAGCAATCTTCACAGGAACATTTCGAGATAACCACATTATGTATGATGGTATGATTAATGCCTTCGATAAAGCAATTCATTAGGTAAACCTTTATTTATCGAAATAGGTCTTGTGGAGTTGTAAGTGGAGAATGGCATAGATTCCATTCTCACAAAATCCGGACCTATAGAGTTCGAACTTTGTCCAAGAATATGATCTGTCCACAGAGAACTTCACAGCATCTCTACAAGGTTCTACAAGGTATCCCACCGGAATCTTCGATACATCATCTCCCATCGCATCCTATCTATGCACGGATGTGTTCCAGCGAGTATCTGTACTATATACACTCTTTTTATTCGTTGGCCTATGCCAGATTTTTCTCCTGCACTAATTGTATATGTTCACTTACACCTCGACTTTCTGATCGGCCGAATCGTATTTCAATTTTTCTCTACGGTCTGGTTTCGCCGGGTGGCACCGTGCGTCCAAGTCTACGGATAGAAATCATCATAGTGAGAGTCGATCCTCCGATGAGAAGGCTATCTACCACTCAGATGCTTCTTCGAGACATACTGAATTATTTGAATGTAATTGATAGTGCAATAGAGATATTCACAGTACATAAAGCTTTTATGAATTCGGAGCAGATAGTGGACTTACAAGCTATCACAACATAAAATAATATCGGCACGATTTCGAAAGGAATATACATATTAGTGCTTGAAAATAGTAATTCAAACTGTCATAGAAATTTTTTGGGGTATCCTATTTGTCAGTGCTTTTCTCTAGCTCCGCGCGCTGAGTGCCTTTCTTACGCAGCTGTTCTACTACAGTAGTATTCCCTCTTCTTGCAGCCCATGATAACGGTGTCTGACCATTATTATCCTTGGCCTCTAGATCAGCACCTTTCTCAAGTAGCTGTTCTACTACAGT